>AYEL01039460.1:0-48599 GCA_000484575.1 Olivierus martensii
ATTTTTCCACAAGTTAACACTTTCTTTAGCATAACATACATGTAATATTTTTTTTTATTTTTGACAATTCACCCTAATTTATTTTTTTTTCTTCCTGGAAACATTAAACGATTAGGAAAATGCGAAAATTGGAGTACTTAATTTGAATTATTGAAATCGTGTATTTATAAAAAAATTATAATAATAAAATGGTTTAATACCCCATATTTGGGTACTACACCCTTATTATTAACTATTAGGATCTATTCATCACAATATTTAAAATAAATGAGTTACCTTTGATCACCAAAATAAAGTCAATTTACTATAGCGTTGAATGTACTGTACTGTACATTAGTGAAAGTACCCCACCAGTCATGGCTTCACTTTTAAACAATGAGTGAGCCATCTATCCCTTTAAAATCTATGAGCCCTTATTAAGTAATAGCGCCACCTGCAGATTATGTCTTTTTAGAGAAACTATAATTTTAATTTAATTTTTATTCTTTAATTTTTAAATTATGAATAACGACAAAAAATTTTGGCTTTCGTAGAAATTCGAGGGTTAGATTTTTCTAACGATATCCTATTTATAGAAATCGATAGGACTGCAAAAGGGATATCCAGCCAACCACTATTAACATATATGATACATACATACAGATCTAGGACAGTGATTGAGAACCACTGTCCTAGATATATCTTTTAGATTTTAAATGAGAATGATTTAAATAACCTGTACTTTTAAATTATAAAATATACAGGCTAACAGGGACGGATTTACTGTCCGTCCAGCTTAGCCGCCACAATCGACGCAAGTACGCGTGCGCTAACTGAACGAGTCCAGTGACGAAATAGGGATGATACCTTCGCACATAGATATTTTCAAATGCAAGATAACTGAAGTTGAATGGAAATTTATTGTAATGTCGAATGCTAAATAATTAGTTTCGACGCTGGAAATAGTATATTAACAGAATTTAATATAATATTAATTCACCCGTCATTATACCGACTGCCACTCTCCCTTTCGCGTTTGAACTCATCCACCTTAGCTAAGCGCGGCTTTCGTGGACGGACAGTAGGCATGATCTTTGGGCTGCAGCTCAGGCACCAATTCAAAGGGCCCCCTTCGCGATCAAATAAAAATAAAAACAATTTAAATTAAAAATTTAAAAAAAAAATAAATTATATAAAATTTTTTCGTACCTAGATAAAGTTTAAATCGTTGGTTTGCGACACTATTGGCTTTGAATAAAATACCAAATATCAATGTTTTAAATGAAAGCAAATAATAAATATGGGTCTGTCTTCTATCGGTTCTGTTGATAGTCGGTAAAATCAAAATATACTTTGTCATTTATCAATTATGCAAATAATGTGGCAATGTCGGAATGGGAGTGCGAGTCTAGCACCTCTAAAGCGTGTTAAGTTAGCGTAGCTCTCAACGTTAGGTTAATTTGGGTTAATTGGATAGGCCCCCAGTGTTCGCCCAGGGCCCGCAAAATTAAGGGTTCATCCCTGTTAGTTAAGGGCAAAATATACTGTATAAATAATATAATGGCCTGTCATCACGTTGCCTTATTTTTATTCGATCGTTCTATGAAATTTCAATTTTTCTCTTCATTCCATAACACTAACTTGTATCATTAAAGATTATGCTTCATTTGCATTACATCTACATTATTTTTAATAAAAAAATGAACTTAAATGGCAGAAAATACAATGAAGTTTACGAAATCTTATAATACAATATCCAAAGACGGTAATGAGTTATATATGTTAACATTTAAATGGATTTTTAAGTAATGTAAGAGAGCAGGCATACATTAAGTTTGTATAAGGAATATAATACATAATATTGTTTAACATCAATATGGACATAGCCTTCCATGAATATATAATATGTGGAACACATGATAGACATGGAAGAATATGTCCATATATATCATATATGAACATATCCACGAAAGTACTATAGACATATCACTTCCATAATATGTCTAATCGGTTATATGTATGAACATATCATATCACTGGATAGAAATGTGACATGTCTATACATAGAAATGTGAAATTTTCCGCATTCACTTATTGCCTTCTAGTGACACTTAAAAGTTGCAAAAATTTCCGCATGGAAGTGATATGTATAGACATTATCATATCACTTCCATGCGGAAAATTTTTTTCAATTTTTAAGTGTCACTAGAAGGCAATAAGTGTTAAAGCAAGAGGTTATAGGGCTTATCTGTATTCTTGCTACCGAATTTATGGTATTATACTTACATTGTTAGATTATTGTTTCTATATGGTTATGTATATATAAATTGCATTCAAATATTGGTCAGCAGAACTGGGTATTTCATCTAGTATAGTACAAAATGTCAGAAAATTTTCATAAAATGAAAAGGGGAAGTCAAAAAAGTTTATACTGTAATAAATAACAATATGAGGACTGAGAGCATTGGCAGTGAAGAAATTAAAATATAAAATCAATTAAATTAATTCTCGATAAAAATTAAAACTGTTATTAAAATTGAAAAAAAAAACTAAATGGAAAACACATAATTAAAATTCTAATTACAAGTATATATATAGAATAAAATAAGAAATTTTAATAGATTCATATATCTGATGTTTCTTAGATCATTAATCCCCCATTACTGCAGAATATGGCAATAAAGGAACTACTTACAACATTTATGAAAAAATCTGCAGAGGAAAGCAAGTAGAATGTCAGAATCCAGAAGCATTCATCACCACAGCAGCAGTTTGACGGTAATTCCTATCAATCAGATCAGCAATTATGCTTATTTGTTAGACAGATAGAAAAGATCATGCTAAATATACTTATCTGGCTCAGAATGGTGATCACAGAGTTATTTCGAATGAGAGCATCATAATTCTCACCATCACAGTCTGCAAAAGAAAATAGATCCTTCGATAAGGTCCATAACAAATTATCTAAGATAGAAGTCACTATTTTTAAACAGTTGAATTTATGGAGCTAAAACTGTGAGAAAGTTAACTTTGACCTGTGAATTCTGAATTGGATTAAACAAGTTTTGTTGACTAATTACTTGTTGCTTTATTATAGTTTCAATAAAGCATTTATTAACACTTTGTAAGTGTTTAGAGTCCAATAAATTTGTTTTTTATTATTTAACTTGTTTTGAGAATTTATTCAATTTATTAGCATAAGTTTCTAACATCGTTTTTTTGTCGTTTTCAATCTAACATTTAATCGGTACTTTTAGTTATAAGTTCCGATTTCCGTTTTCGTTTCGTCGATTAGACGTTACGTTGTTGTTGGATTGTTTTATAATTACTTAACATTAAGTTAGAACTTAGAAAAAAGACCTGAGCTCAGCAGAACTTTGGAATTTGCAGAGTCGCTAGCCGTTAGGTTTAGCTTATAATTAGAATTATTACTAGTCGTTCTAAACTGTGACTTTGCAAAACTTCAACATCTACCTCATTCTGGGCCGGATTAAGCTAGTGCGGGGCCTTTAGCATATGTTAAGAAAGTGGCTCTATTTTAAAAAAACAATAAAACAACATACATTTTTAATTTGCATAGTAATTATCATTATCAAAAGTAGCAATACAGTCAATATTATTGTTTAAATATTAATTTTTCTACCTTTAGCATGAGCAAATTTGTTGTTGATATAGGATGTATCCATTTCACGCAGAATTCAGTGTTCAGTGCTCATTAGTGTGAGATTGTTCAATCTCTTTTGACCCATGGTGCTCCTTAGTTCATTTTTAATAAGTTTCAGTTTCGAAAATGATCGTTCTGCCCTGCAGTTGGTTACCATTATTAACAAATAGATGTGCAAAGCAATTTCTACATTTGGAAAACAAGACTCCAAATAATTGTCAGAGTAATCAATAATTGTCAATAATTGTCTAGAGTAATGAAATATGAGAAGCAAGATCAGTTTTCAACAATTCTGTAAACTGCACAAGTTCTTCACAAAGACTTTCTTCCAGATCTTCCAGATATGATTTAATAAGATTCGATGATCTCGTTATCACCTCTTCAGGTGTAAACTACTGTAACTGACGAAGGAATTCAAATACGTCATTCAACTTTTGATAAGTTTTCTGGCGTTTTGACAATGCAGAGAGCAAGCTATCGGCAAGATTCTGCTTTTCACGGAATCCGAGATTTTTAGTTATATTACTAATATTAAATCGATATATAAATCAATCGCGAAAACGGAACCGATAAGTAGCTGTATGAAAAAGATATATAAATCAATCGCGAAAACGGAACTGATAAGTAGCTGTATGAAAAAGTACTTATCACAATGAAGTATCGATACCTGTGCGCGATGCCATCTTGAAAGGGACAATGTCTTGCCCAACACTTTCAAGATTTAAAATTATACGAATTCGTGTTATAGAAGAGCGACGTTATAGGAGAGCACGTTATACGGGTGTTTAATTTAATACATCTTGAAGGGGTCGCGCAAGAATTACATTCAAACTCCTTGGCAAGAACACTTTCAAGATGATTAATTTAACATTTCGATGCAAATATATTATTAGTATATATATTAATGTATATATAATATATAAATCCATAAATTGCATAAGTAACTTATGGATTTCAGCATAAAGTCATAACTCACATGGTCGGCCGGATGGCCGCATGGTAAAGCTTTGGCTTACCCCCCTGGAGGATCCGGGTTCAAATCCGGGTCACACGCCTCCAGTTTTTCAGGAGGGGTCCGGGCCCGGCCCGTTTAACCCCATCCGGTTGACCCCATTACGGGTGTTGGCCAGCCTGTGATGGGCTCTACAAGTGGCCGCCGCCAGATACAGTATATCCCATGAGGATATGGCGGCGTAAACTAATTAACCTTAACCATAATTCACATGATCGTAAGAACAATTCCCGGCGTATTTTTGGCTTTTAAAACAAGGTGTAAAACCATAGCAAGTTTTCGTCATTACTATGATGGTCACGTTTCGTTTTACTTCTCGTTCAATATGGCAGTGGTACATGGTTCATTTACCAATTCCGAGGTAAATTTTCCGAAATATCTTCTAATCGGTGCCGCTTTCGCCCATGGTTCTATTATAATTTTTGACTCAACTTGATGAGATCTATCGAAGGGTATCACATTTGGCAATTCTGTGAAAAGCAGAATCCAGCCAAGCTATCAATAAAAACAAGAAATGTTCGGCCTTTAAACTGATGTGAAGGCGCTTGAGATTCAACAAGCGCCTTCACAAGCAAATAGTAGTTCCAGCACGCTTGAGATCAAGTGTGCTGGAACCACTGAAATTATCATATTCTCGATTTTCAGGCATGAAACAAACCTTACCGGATCGCTTTTTTTCAGCATAACATTGAAATTTTCTTCTTAAATCTTTAATTACCAGTTTGAATACGAAAATATCGTCAAAATATCGTACACTTTCATATAAATTTTATTCATCAGCATAACATTGAAATTTTCTTAAATCTTTAATTTGCCAGTTTGAATACGAAAATATCGTCAAAATATCGTACACTTTCATATAAATTTTATTCATTTCGTTATTAATTTTATTTATTTCTAATTCATTTTTTTCAAGTTTTCCATTCTTTAATTAACATATTCTATATATTTTCACCTATTGCTCTAACTAATTTGTAATAAAAAATTAAAATAAAAGCCACAACAAAGTTTAAATTAAGATAAAAATAATGAAGAGTCACACTAAATCATCCTCTTCTGCTCTTTCTCTTACAATTTCATGACACCAAAAAAAAGGAGCTAAATATAGCATAAATCACAAGATCATTGGTTTACCGTTCGTATTAGAAGATAATCAAAAAATTATGTACATATTTATTGGCGCGGGGGCCCCTAAAAGCGTGGGGCACATAGCATCCTCTTCTGCTCTTTCTCTTACAATTTCATGACACCAAAAAAAAGGAGCTAAATATAGCATAAATCACAAGATCATTGGTTTACCGTTCGTATTAGAAGATAACCAAAAAATTATGTACATATTTATTGGCGCGGGGGCCCCTAAAAGCGTGGGGCACATAGCATATGCTACTTTTGCTTACGTTAATCTGACCTCACATAAATATTATAGCTCAATTCCATAAAATTCTATCGAATAGTTCAGCATTTATTAATGGAAAACAAGTAAACAAATACAACGGATGACAACTGTTAGCATCAGTTATATTTGTTTATACTTTTATACTATTTATTAGCCTATTTTCCTTCGAAGAGTATGCTAATAAATAGTATTAAAAATGAAATTTTGATTGCAATTGCAAATATCTAAAAATCGGTCCAAATATTTAGCAAATTAATATTCTATTAAAAAAATTAGAGGCAGAATTCAACTTATTATTTATCAAATGTAGATTGGAATGCAAAAGTATGCTAATAAATAGTATTAAAAAATGAAATTTTGATTGCAATTGCAACTATCTAAAAATCGGTCCAAATATTTAGCAAACTAATATTTTATTAAAAAAATTAGAGGCAGAATTCAACTTATTATTTATCAAATGTAGATTGGAATGCGAAGATTTAATAAACCATGGTTCCTCTAATATTTTTTGTACAATATTAAAATGTTCATACCAAAATAATAACGCTAGAAAGCATACTTTCACAAGACATCGAGATCTATATGATTTGATTCAAGATACACTGACGGAAAAAAAAATCCCAACACCAAGAAAAAATTATTGTAGAGTAATGTTACAATATTAAAATGAACTAGAAAGCATACTTTCACAAGACATCGAGATCTATATGATATGATTAAAGATATGAACATTAAATTGTTATCATTATATTGATATATTAAAGGTGAATCTCTGGTAGACTTTTTTCCATTAATATTCATGCGAGATATGTGAAACCCAAAGAATTTTAACTGTAACCTTATAACAGAATTTTAAAATATCAAAAAAAGCAGTACCGGATCTACAGCTTTAAACACCCCGAGCAAAAATTTTTGTTGCGCCCCCTCAAGTGAGATATGTGAAACCCAAAGAATTTTAACTGTAACCTTATAATAGAATTTTAAAATATCAAAAAAGGCAGTACCGGATCTACAGCTTTAAACACCCCGAGCAAAAATTTTTGTTGCGCCCCCTCAAATCGTCAGTTTTAATAAATAAATAAATTCATAAAAATAACCAAATTAAAATCCTCTCACCGTTAAAATTATGTGTAAAAAATAATTGTGTATTACTACAATAATAATAATAATAATAATAACAAAACACAAAATACATCAGAGCACTTTGGCGTCCTGAGCGGGCCACAGATTAGATATATATCTAATCTATGGAGCGGGCCACAGATTAGATATATACAGATGATCAACTCCCTATACTTTATATGTTAAAAATTGGCGAACGATCAACCAATCAGATTCAAGCACCACAGCGCCGCAGTTTTATTACTACAATAATAATAATAATAACAAAACACAAAATACATCAGAGCACTTTGGCGTCCTGAGCGGGCCTTCCATTCGATCATATGTTGAGCCGGCCCTGCAAAGAGGTTTATTATATTGTTCAACGATAGAGCTTAATGTGTTTTATTCTAATTCTTAATTTATTAATCTTGTAATTAGTGGTTTTATTTTGGGGGTTGGCATTATATGTAAATAATTTATTCTAATCATCTACAATTATCTATATGTTATTTTTATCTTTGTAACTTATAGATAATAAATCAATCAATCAAACTATAAATTTGATAAGTTATGATTTGCCTTCCATTCGATCATATGTTGAGCTGGCCCTGCAAAGAGGTTTATTATATTGTGCAACGATAGAGCTTAATGTGTTTTATTCTAATTCTTAATTTATTAATCTTGTAATTAGTGGTTTTATTTTGGGGGTTAGCATTATATGTAAGTAATTTATTCTAATCATCTTACAATTATCTATATGTTATTTTTAAATATCCTTGTAACTTATAGATAATAAATCAATCAATCAAACTATAAATTTGATAAGTTATGATTTAATTAATATGAAAGATGCACACAAGAGAATATAAGCTATGGGTTAAAAACATTAAAAAAATATAAGAGATATTTAGCATTATGATATAAAAAAATTATTCTGCACTAACTTAAAAAGAAGCAGATAATAGAGTTTGTATAAGAAAACAAATCGCGTTAAGTTCAATTTACGTACGACGGATAACGATTGTTGAATACAATAAAATTATTTTCTATTACGTGTAAACTGCTGGCGTGATTGACAGCAATTTTATTAGCCCTCTTCGCTAAAATTATTTAAATTTTTGTTTAGTAGGGAAAAAACAAATACTGTAAAATGTAGTAAGACAAAAAACTATTTGTTGATTATTCTTAGTAAAAAGAATCTGATAAATTTATAAAAATGAATTTTATTTAAATAATAGATTAAAAGAACTTAGGATGACGAACCACATTATCGACACTATACAGCTGGAAAAAACATGGAAAATCAGAAAAGCCTTAAATAGTGGTACGCTGTTGCCAGCTCACACAATGATCGAACACTGTTGCCAGCTCACATATTAACACTATTGTTTTTAAGTTCAACTTACGTAGGACGGATAATGATTGTTGAATACAATAAAATTACTTTCTATTACGTGTAAACTGCTGGCGTGATTGACAGCAATTTTATTAGCCCTCTTCGCTAAAATTATTTAAATTTTTGTTTAGTAGGGAAAAAACAAATACTGTAAAATGTAGTAAGACAAAAAACTATTTGTTGATTATTCTTAGTAAAAAGAATCTGATAAATTTATAAAAATGAATTTTATTTAAATAATAGATTAAAAGAACTTAGGATGACGAACCACATTATCGACACTATACAGCTAGAAAAAATATGGAAAATCAGAAAAGTGGTACGTGTTGCCAGCTCACACAATGATCGAACACTGTTGCCAGCTCACATATTAACACTATTGTTATCTATATTGTTTTTAAGGTTTATTATAATTTGTGTGTATGGTTCAAGATATCTCCGAAGCCGAACTATGTATATAAGCGACAAGAACGTTTCCGAGATAAAAACAAATTTAATATAAACATCGTAATTTATCTGACTTTTATCGGCTTGAAAGGCAATGACGAAAATTACTTCCATTACCTAGCGACGAAAATACTGCTTTCGTGCATTATTATGCAATATCGCGTAAGAGGAGACACGATTTTTTGTTTTATGCATGCTTTTCATACTCCAGTCACTTTATTGGATTAATCATTCATTTATGATGTTTAAAAAAATTTATGCCACATATTATAGCGCATTTTTAAAGAAGTTCTTCAAGGAGTTAATGCTTATATGTTCCATTGCGTTACATCATGTAGATAGTTCCTTTTTTTTGCATATTTTACGCTCCCTTTCCAATCAGGGAGATTACTAAGGCTTTTTGCATATTTTACGCCCCCTTTCCAATCAGGAAGATTACTAAGGGAACGGGGCCAGTTCCAACCCACACCTGTGGAGGGAGACCGGATGGTAAAGGGGATCACCAGGCCGGGCCCAGTACCCCGAAAATATCCGGGACGCGAACCTGGGTCCTCCTGCGTGGCAAGCCAACGCGTTGCCACATGGCTATCCGGCTGCCCATGTAGATAGTTCAGAGTTCTGAAAAAGAGATTCCATATTTAAAAATAGGGCAGTTCTAGAAACAACTAATCATCATCTACTTAAATGATGCAGAGGCAATGAGGTTGCAGATTGGATAGTCAAGGAAGAGGCTTCTTGTCCCTTTACTGGAACTAAGGCTCCCTTGGCCATCAGGTTCATCTTGTAAGCTAAACATATGTCGTCATAAATTTTCATTTGTGTGATTTCTTTGCATTCAACAAAGAAAGAAATGAATTTTATAAAAAATGTTTAGGTAATCTCATGAAAATTGAACGTCCGCTATTTTCTTCAATCACAAGGCCAATCACACGACTCTATTAAATTTCATAAAATTTCTCCAATTAATTTATAAGATATTAAAGAGAATATCTCAGAATGTCCTCCATTTTTTAAATGGTTGAAGCTACGTCATTAGAAAACTCGGCATCGAGGTCACCTTTAATGGACGTACATCTCTATCGAATTACTGTATACGAAAATCAACTAATTTTCAAAAGTAGGGTGGCACAACATAGTGATGTTTCACTTTCCTTGGGAAAGTAGGCTAATTACACAACTTTATTTTATTTCGAAGAGTGACTATCGTCTATTGATCATTTTCTCTTCCTTTTTTTCTTAGAATAGAAAAAGAATAATGACAATAATATTAATAATAACTCTTAATACTTTTTTATATATCACGAAAGCAACTATTAATGTAATCATAGCAAAATACACTCCTCTAATTCTTTTATAATTTTCAGCTAAAAAAAAAATAAAAATTCTTAAAGTGTTCTCGGTGGTATTTAACGAGACAAAAACATTCTCTAAAATTTTGAAATTAATGAAAACAGTCCAAAAATTTTAACTTTTTTTCTTAGTAACAGAATAGTTTTTCGATGCTGTTGACCTTTTCTGAAAATAAACTGTTTTCTGTCACTTCTGAAAATTTCATTTAGCATTAGTATTTTCGTTAATCAATTTTTATTATTTTTTGATTAAAAAAACTTTTACTTCTATGAAAGTGACAAAGAAAGCGACTTAGATAAGGAAGAAAAATATGAAAAGATAATTCTGTCGTCCGATAGTTAACATTAACTTAATAATGATAGCACAAAGTTTATCAAGTGTGAAGAGAAATTAATTAAAATACTTTATAAATTTTGTGTTTTGGTTCCTGCTACTCTTTCTTTTATCCTTCAAGTGCTATAAAATGCAAGACTGTTGTGTATTATTAGCTCTTAGAGTTGTTTGAACACATAGTCACTCTAATCTCAGGATCAGGGCCGGTGCGAACAGTGGGATTGCACAAGGCCTTGTGATCCTTCTTGTTCGAAACTGTTTTTTTTAATTATTATTGTTAATTTTATTTAATTTTTTACTTAATAAAAATTAATTTTTATTATTATTGATCCAACTCTTGTTCGAAACTGTTTATTATTATTATTGAAAGATTCCACACGATAATTTTGTACCGGGACCTGCTTTTTCTTGGGCTGGCCCTACTCGGGATAACACTGTTTCAGATTAAAATTTTTAAAGCAAAAAACAATTTTTGGAAACTTTCGATGCTTGTTGGACAGAAACAAACAAGGAGTTTAGTTGAGCAAAGTTGTTTTAGTTATTCAAGGATAACTAGATCGACTTTAATCGATCACTCGAATAACCAGATCAGCTTTACTCGATCACTCGGTTATTCGATGTAAACAAACTTCGAGAAGATTGTTTACGGCTCAATCTTTTTTGATTAATTTTAACCCCACTGATCTCTTGACCTTATCCTATCAATTGCAACTATCCACGCGATAATTAAAAAGGAAATAACGTTAATAAACCTGATCCTTAAATAAGTTTAGTTCCTGTTTCGCTTTCTGTCCTACGATTAAAACTGTTCCTTTATCTTCTTACGCTGACAGAAACGTGACGTCATAAATAAAAGGGACCGGAAGCCACTCAAAATGTGAACTGTCTTCTGCCCGCCAGACGTCGCTCTTACGGTGGTCGCTGCAATCATAAATAGAAACGAGTGTCGTCCGAAGTCATCTCAGCGCAATTGTGGTAGAATTATTTTCCAAATGTGCGACTCTTACTGACATCATCTCGACTGCTCGCCTTACAAAAGTTCTTCATCCACCAATAATGGTGAGTCAGTTAGTTCTACCCGTTTTTTCGTGTGTAAACACCTTTAGAAGTCGAAAAAATTCATTGATTCCGTTCGATTTTATAGCTAGGTCGTCCTCGAACTGCGACCTTTTCGGCGTTATTCTGTTATAAATTGCAGATTGACTGACTAAATTGCCTATTAGTTTTATTGGATTGCGTAAAGAGCGTGTTAAAGAACAATAGGATTCTGAAAAATCGTCTTTCTATTCGATACACGCGCTTAATTTCCATCGTTGTTTGTAATAACGATTACCTTATTTGCACAAACTTCTGTATCCGAAGGCCAGATTGATTTTTTTTTTATAATTTAAACAATATTTTCGCGTGTTTTTGCCACTCTGTCTTATCGACTTACGATCGACAAACTTCAAAATGTTAGGTTGAAGTCTCCCCAGCGTCACACAGTCGCCTCTTCCTCTATCCTTTAATTATCATCGATATTTACTTAGTACGTAACATGCTTTCATTCGACGATATAAAGTTTTGACGGAATGATGGGACAGTTTGACAGTTGTGTTGACTTTCTCGAGTTAATGTTTGAAAAAGAGTCATTTTCTCAGTCACGCGACTCTCTCCGTCGCTCAATTAACACTCCCTTAAAGAAGAGCCTACAGTTATTGATACTCGAACGGAATCGGATTAAATGAGGTAGGGATTTAGGAAACTTTTTGATAAAAAAGTTAAGGAGGCTCCTTAGATGCGGATGACAAAGTTCGCGGAGTGCGACTCTTTCGTTCGCCTTGAACTATTTTGGTGTAGGATGGGGGTGGAAGACGACTCCCAAAATAACGTAGAGGGAGTAACGGAATCGCCGCTTTTCTGCAAAAGACAACATTTTAAAAAGCATTAAATGAGATGATGTCAGTTTTAGGTAAACAACTTCCAGCACTGTTCTCTCTAGATTTAACTTCTCTGAATCGCGATAGCATCTCTCGATAGATTATATACTCTGCTTCATAAATAAAGTATCCGGTTGGAGCACTTGGGAGACACTCTTGTGTGTATATCCGATGACACGGCTGCTCGAAGTTTCGTCCAAAATTTCCTTTATACGCGCTTTATAATTGGTATCCCGCGATATCTTTCGGTATAAATAACCACCGATGGCTAAACACGCGCTCGAGTATCGTATTATGTCAACTTATACACAGTTTTAAATTTTATAGACTAAACTGTCAAGTATGGGACGAGTTTAGTTAACTTATCTTTCTCAATTAGTGTTATCTTTCAGCAGAGGAGATAAGAAAACGCGATTTAAAGTTGTCAGCGAGCTTCAATGAATTAGTAGTACTATACAAAATCGGAGCGATATAGATGGTTAATATTACTGAAAATTTTCCGAAAACTCTAGCAGAACAGATCATCAATATCATCAGAGCTTAACTTGCCATTTATGTGGATAAATTGCTCATTTTTCATGAATATTTCTCCGTGTCCAGATGAATTTGAGGACGCAAACGGTAGTGTAGCTTATCATTCTCACTGGATGGCTTCTGTTAATGGCGCTAAATTAGACTTATCACGTGTAAAAAACTCAATATTGGGATACTACACTCTTTTTATTAATTATTAGAGGCCGGTCATCATACTTATTAACATAAATGGGATATGTCTGGCCACCAAAACAAAGACAATTTGCTATATTGCCAAAATTACATTCGCCTCCGCCATGTTGATGGAGTGCCTAACTAATGTTACGAACGGCTTCGTTTTTCTAACATTGAGGAGTCCATCCAATATCATTCTGCGCTTTCATAAGTCCGTGCATAACCGCAGTTTTCATTTTTGTAGTCTTGCAGTTGAATATGCAATCCTTTACGAATTTTTCTTGGATGAAACCACTCGAATTTCAAGTGCTTCGGAAGAATTTTTAGCGTAAATAATTATTTGTGCTGTTTAAAGCTAGTTAACGTGAAACTTCGTTAATATCTTTATTAAGTATAATCTGAAAGATTATATATTTTTACACATCGTAAATTGTAAATAAAAATATTATTCACCTACACTCTAATTAAATTATTCAAATGTCCAGAAAAATATTGATAATGACAAATCTAACCAAAAGGGGGCGTGATAGCGATGGAATCTTTCTATATTAACAGGTTAATTAGAGTCTGATGCGATGAAACGAATATTAATGAAAATATTACACATTTGCACACTCGCCTGGTGCATGCGATTACTTCATACATATTCTACATAATTAGAATTCCTTGGCAGAGTCTTGTTTTTTGGTAAACCCTACGAAATGACGCAGTTCAACAAACTAGAATTCCTCAAATGGATTTTGGAGAAGTGCGTCTAGGTAATGTCTAACAAGTAAGTTTACGTAATGGCGATAAACTAGACCAATTCTACAGAAGTTACTTCTTAATTTCAGTCGTATTGTGTTTCAACAAACATGTGATCAAGGTCAGAAAATACATCGTTTAGAAAATAGGACGATCGATCGACTGAGATCATAGAGTTGTTTTAGAAAGTTAAAGCCGAGTGAAATCTGTTAATGTCGTTCGTTATTCGAGAAACGATCCATCTCTAAACGTCTAACTTAGGCTAATGACCAATTAGAACGAGTTCTATGGCAACTGTTCTATGTCAAAGTCAGAAAATTTTATACAGTAATTGGTATCGACAATTGTTGAAGATTATTTCTTTCTTAGCGTGACAACCCGAAAGCGCAGACCTAAAAATAGCAAAGAAATAAACAAACTAGATCATAACTACTCGTCCTAATTGTCTATCTACTACACAGTTAGTTTCAACAAAACGGGATGAAAGAACGACCTTGTCTGTGATCGATGCAACAGTTGATTTACAAACTGCATGAAAGCAGATAAGGTTTGAAACGTCACGAACTTCTTTCTGTCAGTTCTGAAATAAAATTTCACGTTCAACTACTTCTATTCAACTTTATTTTTAGGATTTTTCATATTATTTCTCCCATGATAGTCAAGAAACTTAATAAGTAACGTGTACGTCTTCCAACTAACATGTTTATTTTTTATTCTAAATTTGCTTCGAAGGTCCGTTTGGAGGTACTTCATGGCACACGAAGTGAGCTACTTTACCAAAAATATATTTTGTTAATAAAAAAAAATACAAATACTGAAGATCCTTCTGCATCATGAAACAAACCTCGAGGAACCATTTTAAATGAAGGTAATTTAATGATCATGATAACTATTTAAAGCACAGTCTGCAAGTATATTAAACTGTTTGCAAAATTTTGTAACAGGATACTTAATGATGCAGAAAAGTTACAATCTAGAGATCTTTATCTGGTTACGTGATCTTCAGTACATTTATCATTCCTCTTATCTCTAGATAGATTATGCGATTTTATGGATTATTTGCTGGATAAGATTAAACCATCGCAACTACATCAACCCTTTAAAGCTAGCCCAATCGCCATCGAGTACACAAAGCATCACGATGCGTCGCGTTGCCAAGACGCGTCGCATTGCATCGCTCTCCTACTTACTACCTGGCAGTAAGAAGACGAGCGACTCAATGTAATGGCAACGTGACGCGTCGTGACGCTTTGTGTACTCGATGGCGATTGGCTAGCTTTAAAGGGTTAAAAGAAGTTCTACGAATAAGATGGCATAAATCATACTTTTTCAGTAACTATTATTATCCTGAGTTTACTTTCATCCCTTCCTGATGATTTTAATGCGATTAATAAAACAGTTTTTTCACGATTGCATAATATTTCCAATAAAATCTCGAATGTATAAGTGATACGATTTGCTTTGATCCTTTGTATGAAAGCATCCTTTGTACAAAGATACTGTGACATCATCAGTAATGCCGTGTGATGGATTATATGCTTGTCACTAAAATGTCATTAACTCAAACTTGGAACAAACCGTGCGAAGATTTTTCTTTGTACAAAGATACTGTGACATCATCAGTAATGCCGTGTGATATGCTTGTCACTAAAATGTCATTAACTCAAACTTGGAACAAACCGTGCGAAGATTTTTTTGAGTTAAGAAGAATGAAAGCACATTATTCATTTATTACTTTCTTGTTAAAAGGATTTTTCCTAATTGTCCTTGATTATCTTGGATTATACGTATACAAAATCAAATATATACAGTAAGACCCCGTTTAACGCTGTTTTTCCGAATTCTATATTTTTTATTGATTCACTTTGGTGCGGTTTTTCAAGCCGTTATACTCACAAATAATCCAAAATCTCACGAATTTATTGCTTTGATATTCCTATGGCTTCTCACAGTGCATTTGATTTCAGTACATACGAAAGTCTGCTGAGGTCAGAGTTCATATTTATGATCGGTCATCAAAGTTATTTTACAGTAATAAAAATAACAATTATCTCATTTTAGTTTTAATCTGAATGCTGCCACTTCGAACTATAGTTCCTTGAAGTTAGAATGTTTTTCTTTCATCGATATTTTTGTCGAAACAAGTTTATCCACTATTACGGAAATTATGGATCATTTTATACAAAATGATGCAAATTTTGATAGAAGTTCAAAGGTAAGACGAAGTGTCATGGATGAGACGTCTCGCTATTGACAATTGTTTGCTGAAGGAAAGAGGAAAAGACAAACGACGTTAAATGAAAAAAACAAAAAGTGTCAAATGCGGAAGAATCTTCCTCATCGCAAACATAAATTATTTACTCGAATATTTTTGATCTACATGAATGATTTATGAATACAAATCGATATTATCAATAAAAAAATGTCTATAATTAATGTAATACATAATACATGTTACAAAATAAAATAAAAAAAAGGTACGCAAATTTTTTATTCACTGTCTTGCTTCACTTATCCCATTATTTACGTATTAAGATGACTTCGTTTAACGCTGTTTCATTTACCGCTTGGTTTCTTTGGAACGTATCCCCCGCGTTAAACGAGGTCTTAGGCTTAGTTCCCGCCAAGCTGCGAAAAGCGATAGGCGAAGCGAATTGACGTCATGACTGGCGATGCGCAGAGAACTTGCGAAAAGCGAATGCGATACCAATTATTCAATGAAATTAGTCCAAGAAGAAGACGTCAAAAACAACATGGCTTCTAATAGAAAGTTATTCGTACTAACGAATATCTATGTATTGAAACAAAAATTGAAAAAAAAAACCAAAAAGAGGAAGTGTTGGATCCAAACAATTCTTAAATCCGACAGGAGCAGGGATTTCATCACAACTTGATAAGAGAAATAAAGCTGCTCTTTGACGTCAGAGGATTAGCTATGATTGGTGGCGAATATTTTTCGCCAGCGAAAAAGCTGAAACTTTTCAGCTTTGAAAGAGACGTGAATTCGCTAGCACATTCGCCGGATATGACGACATTTTGACGTCAATTCGCTTCGCCTATCGCTTTTCGCAGCTTAGTGGGAACTAAGCCTTACTGTAATCTTCATTTGAATCAATAATACACTTCCAACGTTGCGAAAGCTTTAAAAATTCATGTTTAGACAAGCTGAAACACGTTTGAACAAGTACAGTATAAAAAAACGCTATTTCTTTTGGATGAACTGATACATACATACTTGTATTAAAAACTAAGTTTTAAGTGCTATAGCGTAGTTGCTGATTATTATTTCAGAACTTTTCATAGTAGTCTTAATTTTTTCATATCTTTTTTTTTATAAAAAGAAACATCTATAAGTATATTCTAAATTTATTTTATAGTTAAAATTCTTTTGATGTAGATGACAATGAAATTTCTTAACGAAAGATGTAAAACTTGCATAAATATGAATATTTTCTCGGATGTGTTTTTGACGTATAGGAAAATTTATATGTTTATTAGCAAGTTTCTAAAATTGTTTTGTGATAGTTTCGGTTACGTAAACAAAAATAAAACTGTCTTAGACTAGCAGCTTTGTATATTTAATAATATTAATCGCCATATTGTTAAATATCACGGTAATCATTAAGTGTACATAATTGTATTAAAAACTAAGTTTTAAGTGCTATAGCGTAGTTGCTGATTATTATTTCAGAACTTTTCATAGTAGTCTTAATTTTTTCATATCTTTTTTTTTATAAAAAGAAACATCTATAAGTATATTCTAAATTTATTTTATAGTTAAAATTCTTTTGATGTAGATGACAATGAAATTTCTTAACGAAAGATGTAAAACTTGCATAAATATGAATATTTTCTCGGATGTGTTTTTGACGTATAGGAAAATTTATATGTTTATTAGCAAGTTTCTAAAATTGTTTTGTGATAGTTTCGGTTACGTAAACAAAAATAAAACTGTCTTAGACTAGCAGCTTTGTATATTTAATAATATTAATCGCCATATTGTTAAATATCACGGTAATCATTAAGCACCAAGCATGATTTACTTTTAGCTTACTTTCTTCAAAAGATCATCACCATGTCCGTTTGTAGATCTGAGAAAAATCAGTTTTTAATCCATATTATTTAATAAATAAATCATCGAAAAGTGGCAGGCGTGTAAGTAAAGTAAGTAGATTAGCACTTTCCAGAACTGCTTGTTGTTTACGAAACCGAAAACATCATAAAACTATTTTAGACACTACAGGCAGACTAATTTTTCTATTTTAAAAATAAAAAAGTGATTTAAACCAAAAATATTTTTCATTTTGTAAAAATTAAGTAAACTAATATCTCTAGTTACCACAAATGTAGAAATTAAAAAACAAAGATTGTATTATGTTACCAATGGCGGACAAACTCTTCATTGATGAAATTTAAATATTTCCTTGAAAATCTAATTAAAAAAAAAAAAAAATGTATATCTCTATTATTCTGATTTCCAAGGTGATAATAATTAAATTTTTAATAATAAATTAAGAAATAAATTTATTCCAATCGAGAAATCTTTATTCGAATTTTAAAATTAATCTACGTAATGGCGACAGCAGAGAGTTAAGTTTAATTAATTTACGTAATGTCGATGCAGCTTTAGAGTTAAATTTAATTTTTAAGGGGCTACTAAAGAAGCCATATGTTATACATCATTTACTACAATTGTATAACTTTTTTTGTAATTTTATGGCAATTATAAAGGAATATACTTCTACAGCTGAATAGACATAAACCATTCGATTACGTAACTACAGATTTGTTTTCGGCATTTTGATTTAATGCATAACAATTTAGAAAGGAAAGTCGTCTTAAAAATAAACAAGGAAATTTTCGTGCTGCGAAGGATGAATTATAAATCTTAAAAACAACTTGTCAAGCGCAAAAAGTGAAGAGACGTTAAAGCGATGTTTTAACGCCTTTCCTCTCGCTGCTATCAGATTCCATGTTAAGCAAGTTTGATCATTTTAATATTGTATTTGTATTGAGAAAATTTGCACTTTACAACAGCGAAACATGCTGTTAATAATGTATTTTACTGCTGAACGCCTTATTGTTCAACATTAAAGCATTCAACGGAAAAATTTTGCACTTTACAACAATGAAACATATTGTTAATAACGTATTTTACCGCTAAATGCTTTATTATTCAACAATAAAGCGTTCAGTGGGGGAAAATTTTGTACTTTACAACAATGAAACATGTTGTTAATAACATTTACTGCTAAATTCTTTATTATTCAACAATAAAGCGTTCAGTGGGGGAAAATTTTGTACTTTACAACAATGAAACATGTTGTTAATAACGTGTTTTACCGCTAAATTCTTTATTATTCAACAATAAAGCGTTCAGTGGGGGAAAATTTTGTACTTTACAACAATGAAACATGTTGTTAATAACATTTACTGCTAAATTCTTTATTATTCAACAATAAAGCGTTCAGTGGGGGAAAATTTTGTACTTTACAACAATGAAACATGTTAATAACGTGTTTTACCGCTAAATGCTTTATTGTTCAACAATAAAGCATTCTGCTGCGATAAAACATGATGTTGAACAATACTGTTCAGCGATAAAACATGATGTTGGACAATACTGTTCAGCAATAAAACTTGTTGGACAATAAAGAGCTCAATGATAAAACACGCTGTTGAACAACAAGGCGCTCAGCGTTAAAATGTTTTCTAACTCTGAAATAAACTATTAGCCGTTTATGTTTAATACGTTATTTCTATTTTTCTAAGTAACTGACGATTTAATGTGACTGAGTTAAAATGACAGATGGAAAGCAAAAGGCGAAATTCCTGGCAGATAGCAATCTATCTTTACTAAAATAAGGATGGAAGTGCCAAAAACCTTTCTTGTTCTAGGATAAAAGTTAATTAAGAGTACGTAGCCTTTCTAGGAAGCGCATCAAAGCTCTTACGCTTCCTCAGAAGTGGTGCAGATTCATCACTTTCCACGAATAAAATTAATAACCGTAGAGACGCAGGTTAAAACAAATCATTTCGAACGATTTTCTATATTTAAAAGTAATTATGAGGCCATTCACTCGGGGAGAGGAATTTAACCCGCCTCCACCAACTGTCGTGATATCTGCCTCCAGTCGGTGATCTTTGTGTTTATCAGTATTCATTATAACGCGAAAATTTTCATGTACCAAAAACACAGGTGGATGCCGGTCCTTTAGATGCCAGCTCAGTGTTGCCAACAAGATAATAATCTCGTCGATGCCATATGAGTATCAAAATTTCGACATTATTTAGTAACTTTTACGTGGCTGAGGGACGAATGAACTGATATATTTTACTGATTTACGGTTTAGCTTACAAATTTACTAGCCAAATTATAGCCCTTGAAATTTTAACGGTAATTTTTAATGATTAGAAAGAATTTTATTTATTCTAATTACGAGATGGTGCTATAATTAGTTTAAATTCTTTCTAATCATTAAAAATTACCATTAAAGTTTCAAGGGCTATAATTTGGCTAGTAAATTTAGGTTTATTTGGAATAAAGTCCCTTGAGGCTTGTATTAAGTTTAAGGTTTAGCTTAGATACGGCGAGCCTAATCCAGTCAGCCATATTGAAATCTAAATGAATCATTGATTATTTTAGATTCTGGGTGTTTGCCCAGTGATAAAGTTTACAAAAATTAATATTTATGTATTTTTTTTTTTTTTCTTTTCCATGCAGACGGAGTACGGACTGACAGAGGAGCAAGTGGCTGGTAAGTGAAGTAGACGCTAGGAATCATTATAAACATCTAACGGAAAGAAAAAAAAATGCGAAAATGCTAGTTTAGTTCGACCCCTATTTCTATGAGGGGGGAAAACAGATGGCGGAGATTGTTGTAGTCAGCGCGTTTTAGTCTTCCTCTAACTCAGGAAATGGTAAATTTAGCCCGAATGTAATAATCATCAAGAGCTGGCACTGTGACAATTGCCAATCGAGCGAAACGCGATACTTTCGGGAATCTGTTTGCTTCCACAACATTTTCAAATCTGGAGAAAATTAAAACGATTGGTTCTTTATATTTTAAATCAACAGCCTTGTTTCCTAAGTGTTGTTAACAAGTTTTTAGACATTTAAACCGATCCGTTTTGATTGAGCGAACATTTTAAACACATACATATTGATCGCTATTTAAGGAAGCGAATATTGTTAATACTCATATTTAATTTACTCGTAACAATTTGTAAGAATATTTTATAATTATAAATAGTCCGTAACGATACGTAAGAATTATTTTACGATTCTTTTGAGTAATCCGTAGCCATACATAAGAATTGTTTTGTAACTTTTACGAATAGCCGTTACTACTTTTAGTTCACCCGAGAGAAATACTGTAATTTATTATTCTACATTAGAATATACCGTATTTATTTATTTGATGTTACTCCAACAGAATCGCAAAGAATCGACTCTTAAGCCCTTAAGAGTCGAAAGAATCGATTTCGGAATCGACTCCAAGAAAATTATTTATTTCGCCCTCTGTGAGCAAAATATCATATATATATACAATATATATTTTTACTTGCAATATAAACTTTCCTATATCCTGTAAGATAATGTGAAAATACTTCGAAATGTTTTTAAAACATTAATATAATCTTAACGTTTAAATATCGAATATAATATAAGTAAAATTTTAAAACATGCAACGTAGCAGTATTCTGAACAGACGATTTTTGATGAAATGTTTGAATCGCCATCTGGCGATCTTAAAAATAAAAGTAAATTTTTAACGAAAATTAAAAACTCATCATAAATTTTAGCTTTGTTATAAATTTGTATTAATTAAATATAATTGAAAAGTATTTTATTCGTTAATTATTAATGTAGATCTGTTTCATTACAAGAGTCACCTGACCTCATCAAAAATTTGAATCTTTGCATGCGAATCGCCTCCGGATTCGATTCTCGCGACTCCAGGATTCAGTCTAGCGCATCACTATATTTACTTTTTGTTTAAATCATGATTTTTTTAATCTCGATACGAATTTATACTGGGATTAATCACAATTGAAGATTATTGTTTGCAGTTTTATGTCTAATGCCGTGGTTCCCAATGTGGGTCGCAAGTCCCACAAGAGGGCATTCGAGAATGAATGAATTTTTTGCATTTCTTATTGTATTGTATTTATTCACAGTGAATTTTTTGCATTTCTTATTGTATTGTATTTATTCACAGTGAATTTTTTGCATTTCTTATGGTTCTAGGGGCTCATATATAATATATATATTGTGACATACATACCGGTATTTTTAAATTTAAAATCAGAATGTTCATGGTGGTTTCGAAACTTTATTTGTTGTTTTTTCATATCACTTCATATTATTATTTTTTAATTTCTTATTGATTTCTTCCTCAGTACTTTAACTGTCCTTTCGTTCTTTTATTTTTCTCTTTCATGGATTCCATGTTCTTTGGAAGCTTGTTTAGACCAAATTAATGGTCTTTTAGGCTTCTTTCATGTGAATAGGAGTTCACTTTTTGTATGTCACAGGAAGACATCAGGATTTTAGAGATGCTTAGATGGGGCATGGCCAAAAAAAAGTTGGGAACTATTGGTCTAATGTGTCTTTTGGGAATATTGCAGTTATAATAACATAAATAAGTGAAATACATTTTTCATTCTTTAGACAGTTCAAATAACAAAAGATTAAGAGTACTGACCCGTAAATCTTTTTAGAAATGCTTAAAGGTGCTCATAAAAGTTCATCAACACACTCAATTGGCAGCCACCAAAACAAAGGTTAGTAATACTTCTCTATACATGATTACTCTCACACATATCATCACGTAGATTAAGTTGGAAGGGTTTTTTGCTTTTTCTACATTTTGCGTTTAATTTTGGCCCAGAACGGCTCCTTTAGTACTCTATTTGAGTGGAAAGGGGCATTCAAATACTGACCCGTAAAGCTTTTTAGAAATGCTTAAAGGTGCTCATAAAAGTTCACCAACACACTCAATTGGCAGCCACCAAAACAAAGGTTAGTAATACTTCTCTATACATGGTTACTCTCACACATATCATCACGTAGATTAAGTTGGAAGGGTTCTTTGCTTTTTCTACATTTTGCATTTAATTTTGGCCCAGAACGGCTCCTTTAGTACTCTATTTGAGTGGAAAGGGGCATTCAAAATTTAGCCACCAAGCTTACCATACAAAAGAAAGAAGAAGACCCGTAAAGCTTTAGAAAAAAGTTTATTTTCTAAACAAATAATTTCATTACATTATCTCAGAACTATCTACATTTTTTTTTAGAATTACTTTACATAGACGAGATTTCCTTCGTTTTAAGATGCAGTAATTTATCTAAGTAAAGTTATCTGAAGTCTGTGTAAAGTTAAAATTATCCAATTAAGGAACTATAATTTATAAACTACGTCACATATTTCGAACACTTTTTGACTTCCTCCCTTTTGTCATTTTTTTCAATCCAAACTTGATCCCCTGAGCATGATGCTATAAGTTCGAAGACCTCCCCCCTTCTACTTAAAAATGTTTTCTCTGATTTTATATAAAAATATAAATAAAAAAAATACATAAAATAGTAGAAAATAGGAATTACTTTTACGTTTTTGTTCGTTACATACGTCACATATTTCGAACACTTTTTGACTTCCTCCCTTCCTTTTGTCATTTTTTTCAATCCAAGCTTGATCCCCTGAGCATGATGCTATAAGTTCGAAGACCTCCTCCCCTTCTACTTAAAAATGTTTTCTCTGATTTTATATAAAATTATAAATAAAAAAAAATACATAAAATAGTAGAAAATAGGAATTACTTTTACGTTTTTGTTCTTTACACATATCTTTTAATTTAGAAATACGATATGTCTTCGCCTACGTTTTATAACAAACGTAGTTCAAATATGGGATCCATGGTTACATCACAATCTTTATTTTACGAACAATTAAGCATAAACAGTTTATATTTTATAAAAAATTATTTAATCATAAAAATATAAAACTCTAACCATTTTAACAACGTAATCATAATTTGCATGACTCCTCACCATGTCATTTATCGTCACAAATCTTCAAGACGTAGTTTACAGATGCTCCTTTGTGAATCAATTCGTAACTATATTAAGAAAAATTCACGAAATCGTTTAAATTAGAAATATTTATATAAATATTTCAGAAGAAAAAGACATTGGCAAACAGCTCATTCTAGGAAAGATGAAATTTAATCAAACGGAAAGCAGTTTTCTATGGAATGCCTCATAAGCTTTAACAATGCAAACTGAATATTCAAATATATTTTCTCTAATAAAAACCAGAATTTTTCTATATACAAAACAAACTATGACACATTTTTGCGTATCGAACGATTCAAAACTTGAATTTTACTATTAAAGGCTAACAAAAGTAATCGGTTTCTTTCGTAAACCGGCGCCATCTTGAACTCCTCCGATTTATTTAAATTATATCTTCAAAATTTTCGAATTAAATTCATATTTTTTAATATATTAGTAAAAAGAGTAACTGTTTAACATATTGAAATTATTTATTTTACATATTTGGATTTGCATGTTGAAAGATGCCAACTACAAAAATAAAAGACGAATTATACTGTATTTTAAACGCATAAGTTACTAACAAGAAGTGACAAAACAGATTCGAGGAACTTATAACCGTCTTTTTTTTCAAAAAAAAAAAAAAATTTTTTTTTTAAAATTACATAGAATAGAGTTAAGTCAGTAAAAAAAAATCAAAATTTTTTTAACTTTTTATAAATTTTTAGAGTTATTGATGATCAGAAAATAAAGCAAAATTTAAATCGCGTCAATTTTTCTTGCATAACAAACGAGAAAGTATGACAGATTGAATCATATTATATCGCCATTTGATGAAACTAGATGAAAGGCGCTAAAAATTTCTGTATCTGTAGAAATAGCAGTCAAAACTTAAAAGTAGAAGATAATCTAAACTATCATTAATCATTTTGAAAGGAGCAGAAAAAGAATAAAAATTCATTTGGTGAATTTTCAAATGGATATTTTTTTATATTTCCTGGATTCCAGTTTAGATAATGTTCATTCATCGAGATGAGTAGTTAAATTGGAAATGTTTACATATGGCAAGTAGCATTTGCCAAAATTCTCTGAGTGATGGAAGTCTCATTAAGCCATTTTTGCTTTTCATATTTTATTTTTAATTAAAAATTCTTTTCGAAATTGGCTTATTTTAATTAATAAGCGTGTTAATTGAATTATTTTTTATTTATTTCTTAATCTAGGGAATAATCTATTGCATCTCACAGAAATGCAATATAGAGTTACCGGCGGCCGGATGACTGCGTGGCAACGCGCTGGCATGCGCCACGCAGGAGGAGGACGCGGGTTCGCGTCCTAGGTCCGGCATCTCACAAAAAGTTTTTTCGGGATTCTGGACCTGTTTATTATTATCCAGCCCCTTCCAAGGGTGAGGGTCAACTCTTGATTAGAACTGACCTTGGAAAGGGCATAAAAAATAGAGTTACCATATAAAAATATATCTATACTGTCCATTTCCTATATTATTATTTTATAAACAGGAATCTTTCTGAAAATTCAAATGATCTGGCAATATCTTTAAATGCTATGTGTGTTTCTGAATGTAAGAAAATATCGCAGTCACCTCGAGATGTGGTTTTAGGATAAACATCCTTTTCCTTTTTGAGAGAGAACTATGGCAGGAATAAACACCACCCATATAAGCCAACAGTTTAGTATTTTCTAATAATTCAGAGATATGGCTGTTTTAATAACTAGCGCAAAAAGGTCTATGTTTCTATAAATAAAAATTTAATTTTGCTAATAATTGCTATTTTTAAACATATTACATCCTTTTTAATATTAATATAGTGAACATAAATGGATATTGCAGAAAATATGAATTAAAAACTAGATATAGATATAAAATACAGCAATTATTTTCTGTAAAGTAATTCTATTAAAATTTTTCAACTGACTAGTTTATCTTTATTTATTAAAAAGGAAACAAAATTGGAATTTCGTAAATCTGTTGTTAAAAATTCCTCTCAGGCCGTGTCACGTCAAGCGACGCGACGCTGTGACATGGTCTGACAAGAAGCGACTTTTCCACGTGCAAGCGACGCGACGCTGTACTATGCGATACTACAAACATGATACTTCGCTATGCTACGCTACGAGTGACAGTCAGTCGCACGATAAATTCTTCTATAACATAATGAAATATCGTCCCATTATTTATCCACTAAATGTCAATTATGATAATTTTTATCTCTCGTGTTCCATAATACTGTACAGGTTTTTCTTCCCGAATTTCGCACACTAGAATCTCTAAATCGAACTTCGTAGCTATGATTTGTCTTTGTCTCTTTAGAAAACAAGCTAGTTTGTATTTCAGTTACAGAGAGCCAAAAGTCATCTACGCGGCTCTACGATATATACGTGATATGCGTCGAGGTTATGTTTATTGGTTTATTTTCTGTCGCTCATAGTATCGCATCGTACAGCGTCGCGTCGCTTGCAATTGGAACATGGTTTCACACATAAGCGTTGATAACAGTGATATATTTAGAAAGATATATTAAACCAGAATTAACTTTTGAACAATTCTTTGGTTTTCCAATTGGTCGGATTGAATTAATATTTACCATTCAGCAGTTGTTTCTAGATTAATCCGAATCCAAACTTGAGTGTCCTTTGAATGCCTAAGTGCGTTCGAAAATTAACAATACACCTATCTATGCATAGTAGAGTCTCTCTAATCCGGCACATATTACTCTGGGGCTTGTCGGATTTCAGAGATTTGTCAGATTATTGGATTTTCAATGAAAAAATGGAATTACACAAACGAATACGCTCAGTTTATTAAGACTTTCCTGCCACTGTTCTTGCTGTTGAAATCTTCTACAAACATCTCAATTTTATCTCGATTTTTTCACTTTTTCCGATTTATGGCATTATGCGAAGATAAACAACAAACACTGATATAGCAAAAAAAAAAAAAAACATTATTTTGCTGTAAACAGTGTACTGAACTTAAAAATTAGTCTGATAGTAATGTCTACGCAACGAACGAATAGCTACTGATAATTTGTTTACATCAGTCTCTTGCATATCGACAAGTTGTAACATGTAAATTTCACATTATTTTGCTGTAAACAGTGTACTGAGCTTAAAAATTAGTCTGGCAGTAATGTCTACGCAACGAACGAATAGCGACTGATAATTTGTTTACATCAGTCTCTTGCATATCGACAAGTTGTAACATGTAAATTTCACGATAGTTCGCAGAGTGTCAGACTACTGGAAATGTCGGCCTGGCGAAGTGCCGGATTACAAAGACTCAACTGTATTACAATAATACAGATGTATAGTTACTTTTCAAACGCACTGTATTATTAATATGGCTAACTTATGATGGGCTCTTACTTGACAATTATTAAGTTTTTTCGTGTTAAAAGTGTCTTCAAACCTATTTTGAAAAGAGAAGCAAAATTCATTAGATTATTTAGTAATAGGTCTGTAGTAACTAAATGATACACGATAATAAGCCATACAGGGCCATTTAAGATTGTGAGGGTCCCCAACGTATGTAGACTGATGTTTTGGATCTTATCATTCGATAACCTCATTTCTGACACCAGTGTGTAGAACTCGCAGCGGATGGCCGATATAAAAATACGTATATCGATAAATTTTAGCATATTTTCGAATAAGGTCGCGAGTAAGTGACGCAGGGATCCAGGATAGGAGAATTGATTCCGATACTTATTCAAAACAAATCATATATATTTATTAAAAAAACAGGAAATAAAACACAACATTAATATAATTCGCTAGAGAGAGCTATCTGATCCGGAGATTATACCTGGGGGAGAGAGAGAATAAAAAAAATTACGGTACAGTTGTCGCCTTACTGAAGCACGGCGAAAGTGGTACACATCGAAAGGGGGACTGAAACATGCACCGAAACACGCAAAAAATCCCTAGTGAACCAAGGGTCAAAGATCAAACGTTTGAGATATAGACCTGCAAAGTTCTGTTTATTGCAAATGGCGTATGTGGATGAGGTTCCCTAGTGAACCAAGGGTCAAAGATCAAACGTTTACGAGATATAGACACTAGTGAACCAAGGGTCAAAGATCAAACGTTTACGAGATATAGACCCGGCAAAGTTCCCCGTTGATTGCAAATGCGGATGCTGTTTGACGTTGTGCCTGCCTCGCTGTGGTCTGCGACGCGACGCGTCCCGTTCCCATTCTACACTACCTATGTCGCCTAGATGCCTCTGTATCTGGTAAACGTTTGACCTTTGACCCCTGGTCCATTAGGGATTTTTTGCGTGTTTCGGTCCCCCTTTCGATGTGTACCACTTTCCCCGTGCTTCGATAAGGCGACAATTGTACCAAAATTACGTCATTCCTCCATTATTCTCTTACGCGGATTCACCTTTTCCGGTCTACATTTCCTCACCTTCTGTTTAGATTGTTCTTTGCTCTGTGTCTTGATCGCCTCTCGTCTTTTCTTTCTTTTTTTTTTTTGAAAAACGAACTTATGTTTTGTTTATTCGATTAGAGACGATCATAGTCTCCTATTGTTTAGCAGAAGGCGATCTCGTTTCATCATTGTTTGATGAAATCGACCTTTCTGCTTTCCAGACATATCCAATTTTTATTCAAAAATTAATTTTAATAATTATAAAATTTTATTAATTAAAACATATATTAAATTATTTTATTACGTTTCGCTGGTCTCCACAAGATTAAGTAAAACGGAAGAGCTAATTGTCTCAGTGCCTCTTACGAATTAAATAGAATAGATGATCTTCCATTGCATTGGATAATAGATCCTCAATCTCTATAAAAAATTGAGGAATCAGATATGAGATTTTTCATTATTTTCTCTAATGATCAATTAAATCTTTTATAGGCCTATTAAGCTACTAGATATAAAGGAATAGTGGTGTTCATGTTAACCGGAACATTAATTTTATAACTTTAGCTCGATTTAAATCAGAAATGTGATTTTTGTTCATTTTTAAAATTGGCATGATTAACCGAGAAAAACCAATTTAAAATATGGTAATTTATAAATGATAAATATACAGGGTGATTCGGAAGGTTGGGGAAAAATTGAAGGAGCATGTAAAGGAGGCAATTATAAGCCAAAGTTCTTAGGGTCATTTTTTTGATTTGGGGCTTGGTTAAAAAGATATAGCACCTGAAAGTTTTGTGACGTATCTGACGTGGTATGGTGCATAGCATCTGACGTCATACGTGGAATGCCGGGCATTTTTGAGGCAGTGCCCCAGAGTTTCGTTCGACGATGCTATGTTTGCGTTGAATGTAGTGGTCGCAGGGCCGGCCCTAGCGGTTTTGCTGCCGTAGGCAAACCCAAAAATGCCGCCCCTATGGGTTGTGTTTATTTTTTTCCGCTCTAATTCAGGCGGTTTTGCCTTGCTTACCGCCTAGGGCCGGCCCTGGTGATCGTCAATTCAAACAACTTTTGTAAAATTGTGCGTAGGCGACATACAATTACATTGCTGCTGATGTAACTTTTGTATAATAAATGTTGCCAACTCTAAGAGTATTTGTCGTTCAGTTATGAGACTCTCAGTAGTAGAACCGGTCTAAAAATGGTTGCGGCTTGGCTTTCGGCATTTGCATACGTTTTAACACAACGACGTCACAAAGCTTTCAGGTGCTATATGTTTTAAACGAAGCCCCAAATCAAAACCTGACCCTTGAAATTTTGCTTAGAATTGTCTCCTCTACATACTCCTTCTATTTTTCCCAACCTCTATATTACTTAAGTTAAGATGGTGTCTTATATAAATTGTTTAACTTTAATTCAGTAATGTTTTTGTAGAATTCAAGGAGGCATTTATGTTGTTCGACAAAGATTCCGACGGAATGATCACAGCTGCCGAATTGGGAGTGGTTATGAGGTCATTGGGTCAAAGACCTACGGAAATGGAATTGAGAAACATGGTGCATATTGTAGATCAGGACGGTAAGTTCCCTTTTTATTCGGTAAAAAGTGTCAAAGTTTGAAATTTAAACTTAACTATCTAAGATAAAAATTTTTAACTTTTAAATTTTAAATTTTTAAAATAACAGTATTTCGATAAAAATATATAATCATATATAAGCTATTAATAGTCAAACGTGGCTGGCTGGATGGATGTCCCTTTTTCGGTTGAACTACTGTACCAATTTCTATAAATAGGGTATCTTTGAAGGGTTTAATTTTTGGATGTCTGCGACAGCCCAAATTATTAGTTATTATTAATAATTTAAAAATTAAAAAATAGAAAATAAAATTGAAATTGTAGTTCCTCTAAAAAGACAGAATTCGTAGATGACGCTGTAACATAATAATGGATGCCGTTTTACGATTCCCTCATCGATCGATTCCCTACACGAATTCGGAGGTGTTTTTGTCGTTATATACAATATTATTTGATTAAATCACATCATTATATTTCCGTTCATTTATATGAGCGGGTAATTTCTAGTTTCAGATTAATACTACTGAATCGCACCTTAAGATAATTTATTCTATAATTATGAAGCGTAATATATTCACATTATCCTGAAAAATTTCAAAATTCTTAAGAGAAGACCAATCTGCGGGTATTAATAATGATTTTATATAAAAAGTTTCAAACTTTGGATTGCCTTTTATTACACTATTAACTGTTACTGTTACCTGTATAAATTTTATATATTTTTGGTAGAATTTGATAATTCTATCAAACTTTGTCAATAAATATGTCAAAAATTAACGTTAAAATTATATTAAAATCTATCAGAAATCGCTTGTTCTGTTAAAATCTGTCAACATCAATTTTTTTACATATGTTATCGATAAGGAGTTATCAAAGGACACGCATTTTTTAAGTATAAGAGCTTATCATATATTATTTTTATTTAATCATGTATAAATATTTAATTGTAGGAAATGGTACCATAGAATTTGACGAGTTCTTATATATGATGTCCAAAAAGATGAAAGATACCGACAGTGAAGAAGAGTTGAAAGAAGCATTCAGCGTTTTCGACAAAAACGGAGATGGTTTTATTAGTGCCAACGAGTTACGACACGTAATGACAAACTTAGGAGAGAAGTTAACGGATGAAGAAGTGGAGGATATGATCAAGGAAGCGGATCTAGACGGAGATGGACTCGTCAATTATGAAGGTATCAAAACTCCATATAAAAATAAATTCGATCATAAGTCGTCCATTTGAAAATCGCAACTTTTAAAGTATATATCAAGTATCATGCCTGTACTATGTTACTAAAAGTGACAGATTCAAATTCCATTTATAATAAAGATAATACTATAGTCATACCTCACCTTACGTCGTTAATTCATTCCGAGACTCGCGACGTACGTCGAATAAAAACTTAAAAAAAAATGATCTAGACTCTATAAATAATTCCGTAATGTCGCTAATAATATTTTGAAGCTTCTAAATAACTCTTAATTATTTTGCATATTTTAATCACTATTTTATTCATTTTTATGTAATTTTGCCCTTTTTATTGGTTTTTAGATTGTGAGACCCAGTCTTTCATAAACTGAAAGACTGGGTCTCACAGGCGTAAAACGTGACGTCAATACGTTGACGTAAATGCGTCGCACACCAAACGTCGAGCGTATCGATGTTTAAACCAAAAGCGTCCGACGCGACACAAACGACATCGTTTACTATTGATCAATTACTGTGACGTCATTTGAAATTAGTCGATTCAATATGGATAGCGAAATTCAAGAACTGGTTTATTTATCGATAGCTTCATTCATAAAATTATCGAATGTCATGGTTTTGCAATAGCAAAATTCAAAATCTAAAAACCCTATATGAATGCGTGATATATATCTTTTTGGAGAATAACAAAGTTTCAATATCCAGCTCATATTCCGATTGGACGAATGATCAACGTACTCTTGTACGCAGCGTAAAAAGTTGAACAAGAATGAACTTCGACGTAAAGACGCAGCGTCTACCCATATAGCAGAAGTAACATCAGCAACGTATTTACATGGCGTTTAACGCCTTGAGTCCTAGCCTTTAGTAGACTTTTATTTTTTCCTATTAACAAAAAAACCCACGTAGAGTCGAAAACGGCGTAAGTCAAGGTATGACTGAATATCAAAAACCTAAAGAACTAATACATGTGCATAAGTGATGAACTTATGAACTTTCAGTCTTTCTTCAGATGTAGATCTTATCTTGATGAAATATTGAATCATAACGAGTTATCTTTTTTTCAGAATTCGTTACCATTCTGACGTCGGCTAAATGAAGAAGTGGATAATCTCTCCTACATTATTTGTATATCGTGTATGCTCCGGACCAGAGTTTTACAATCGTGTCTACTCGTTTTACTCAGAGAGCAGTAGTCTAATCATCTAGTGAGGATATACATTCTTCCTTAAAGATATAGCCGGTACCTCCTGCAGATTACATCATTTAATCGATCATCATTGACAGCCATTTCAGATTAGCATGTTGCTACCGAGAAAGTTACAGTACTTATTTATTCTTCCCATACGGAATTTTTAAATATTTTTAACGATTTCCAATTCACAATTTTTTATAAATTTGTTTTTTGGATAATAATAAATTAAAGATATGTAAAAAATGGAGGAATATATCTTTGTAATGTAGTTTTTAGTCAAAAGGAAATAAAGGAATTTTCCTAGTTTGTTCTATCGCATTATTCTTCGTGAAAATTATCAACAGAAAAATTAAGTATGTGATTAAAAAGCCAAATCATTTAGGAAGAGATAAACGGGAGTTGAGATTGAATACTGCCATATTTAATCACAATTAATTTAATTAGTTAAGTAATTAAATTAATTATTTTTACATATATTGTGTAATTAACGTATGCAATTAATCTCATAATTTTTTTTTTTTATATAATTGGAGATAAATTGTTTTACAGATGCAATACTGAGAAAATGTTGTTTGGTGGAATAAACAACACGTTTATTGTCTATTCTGTGTACATAAAGTATTTTTACCCATCAATTTATATAATACAGAAATTCTGATTAATTATTCATTGTTTATTATTAATTTTTTCGTTGTAATCAATAACAGAAACAGCATGGAGTAAAGCATCTAATTGTACAGAGAAAGAGAAAAATACATTCAAATAAGTGATTCTGTTTCGATTTAAATTCTTTAGTTTGCTGAAACAAAATGCTGAATCGTACAAAACACAATTCTTTTCTAAGATCTATTTGGTTTATTGCTTTCTTTGGCTGCAGTTTTTCATTAATTTCCTCTTTATAAAGATAAAAGCGTTGTTTAATTTGTTATCCTCTGTAATCAAGATAGAGTTGTTTCAATTTTTCCTTTCCCGCTCCTTTAATCTAGACTTTGTTTATATCTACCACACTAATGGATATAAAAGGCACTAAATTTGTTCTCGATCCTTAATAAAAATATATATAGGTCCTATATACTGGTGAATTCTTTTTAATAAAAAAAAAAATTGGAATGATCGTCGAAAATAATTATAAATGCCCGAAACGTTTAATTATTCTTTATCGAAACATGTTTTTTACCACTTCAACTATAAAGGAGGATTAATTTCATCTTTTTTTCGTTATAAATATGCAAAGGTCAACATCTTTCTGAAAATAACAGTGGACGTCTCTTCCTGCTGTACTTTTGTTTCCGTATCATCAAGCAAAGTGATCTTTCAACGAGTGTAGCAAGTCGACCATGCCAAGGTGTTTATTTATGATCCTTCCTTGTAAATCACTGACATCGTCTTTATGAATATTGCATGATGTACACTGGACGATGTTAGCCTCGTCAAGAACTAGCTATAAAGATAAGTAGGTGGCGTAAAGACTTTTTGGATATATGATGATAAAACGACTTGCCAAAGACATTTGCTTAAAATGTCAATTAACAAAGTTGTTCTCTATACTTTTTTTTTGTTCCTTCGCAAAGATGATTTAGTACTGTAAGATTAAGGTTGAAAAGATAAATGGCATCTGACGTTAAAACTTAATATTGTTATTTTTACAGTTCCGTTTTCTTTATTGAAGTTTGTTGGTTTTGTTTTGTTTTTTTTGTATTTCTTTTTTTTACAGAGAAGAGATTGTTTTTAGTAAAGCTGTTTGTTCTTTCAGGGATGACAGCTCATCCTCGATTTCTTTTTTTTTCTGGGGACCACCTTGTCTCCATCTTCACTTTGTCACCTTTGACCCGCGTTCATGATCTCACCAAATGGCAGTTGGTTCCTTAATGGTTCTCATGTGTAATGCCAACTATGGGAGATGCTACATCGATCTTTTTGCTACTTTTACTTCCTACTCCTTCCTGTTCAACTTGATTTCTTTTCTTTAGTAACTTTCAAGTCATCAATTTTACCAACGCTATTATTCTACTGCAACCAATCGATTTGGTAGCAATGTCGCAAAGGTCCACGAATATGTACAACAGACCAAGATAGATCCCTTCAGAACGAAACCGTCGTGTCCTAAGGACATATAAGAGCTTTAAAATGCCAGGTCTTCATCATAAAAACATACATAAATTGACAATTTTATTTAAACTGTATGATATCACTACTTCAATTTATAGCCAAAATGGCGACAAACATTGTAACATCGTCGTAAATGCCAAACAGGCTAGAAGCTGCATATAAATGTAACAATTGCTAACTACTCCCGTCGGCAATCAGAAGAGTTGCAGCCTAGAGATGACGTAGATTTTTTTAACAGTATCTAACTTTTTCGGATAAGTAGTAAATTTTTACATTTTTCACCAACATATGTCATTTATAATGTTCACAGTTTTCTATATTCAGTTGTTTCTTTATCTATAATGCAATTTTTAAAAAACACATACGGTATATTGATATTATTTACGCTGTACGAGAGAACTTTATATACAAATTTCTTAAACTTCTTTATTATATACAAATTAAAAATAAATAAATTTGCATATTTATTAGGAAAAGAAACAGAATAAAAAAAGAAAACTGTCGAAGTTCATCAGAAAACAAGTTGCTTTAATAAACTTTTTTTTTTTTAAAAAAAGAATATAATATTTTGCTAATCCTTTCACCATATTTATGCAAGTTTTTTGTATAAATTTCCATTGAAAAACGTAAAAAAAAATCAGTAAAAATTTGGGAAAAAGTCAGATTTTTAGAAAATAAAGGAAAGCGAAGAATATAATATTTTGCTAATCCTTTCACCATATTATATGCAAGTTTTTTGTATAAATTTCCATTGAAAAACGTAAAAAAATCAGTAAAAATTTGGGAAAAAGTCAGATTTTTAGAAAATAAAGGAAAGCGATTTAAAAATTTATGAGAATGTTCTATTTTAAGCAACTTCATAAAATGTTAACAAGAAATTTGATTATCGTTTTCACCTTAAAGCTGAAATAATAATAATAATAATAATAAAAGTAATAATAATAAATATTAAATTTCCCAGAAACATTAATTTGTCTGAAAAATTGCCTAAACATCTTTTTTTTTTTTGCTTTAAAATTATAGATAAAGGCTACAAGATAAAATAAATTTGCATATTTTGTGATGTTGATAAACGAAATAAAATATTATATGAAAATGCTAGTTTAAATTCAATAATAATTATGCATTTGCAATTATTCTTGGCAAATATATTTATAATTTATTATCGATCATAACGATGCTGTTACACATTAAATTGTAGATCGTTATCTCGCATTGTATTTTATGTGTAGTTTATATATATATATACATCATATTATAGAATGTAACATACAGTAGATCTACAGAATGTTATATATTGCTTCCATCTGCGAGATTTATCAGCCAACTAAAAAAAAAAAATGGCAAAAAATTGTATCCGTATAAAAAAAAATATGATAATGGATTCTCGTTGAAAAACTTTCAAAAATCTATGTAAGAATTTTTCCAGCGCCATTTTGAATGAAAGAAAATGGAAATTTTCGATTTTGAAATGCCAAATTTTAGCTGTTTGTTATATATCGAAAAGTATGGAAATAATTTATCAGTGTGTATATACGTGAGACAATGTATCTGTATATCTATAAACACTGTAGACACGTTTATAATATACCTATAAACAACGCGAATCTCAATTCTACATGGTATTCTTGAATAGGTATACATATGAAAAATGTAAACAAATACAAGTCCGAATGAATTTTTATGGTACACTATGGCAATTTAAATTTCCAGCAAAAATTTAATTCCGTTTATTGGGTGTGATGTGATGAGGAATTAATTGTAATCTATGAGTGGAAGGGAAGAGGATATTTTTTTGTATTTCCATTGTAGATATAAACAAAACATGCAGACTAAAAATTTTATTAAATTATGTTGTTTGTTTATACAGGTCATATTTACTTGCTCCAGAATATGATATAGTGTTTCATTTCATTTTCATCCTGTATATTCGTGTCAGAATGACTTGTTTGAATGAAATCAACGTTTCCTATATGCATTATATTTGCATTTTAATTACGATATTTAATATTCGTGTTGAGAAAATATTTCTAATTAGAATAGCACGAATAAAATATTAACATCTACAAACGTTAAATTGTTTTATTTATAACCGAAGATGAATCAAATTAAATATCGTATTATTATTCTTTTTTAGTCAGAAATTTACATTTTTTTTTTCTCCTTTATATATCAAGAAATACTTTTCATGTTTTCACATATTTTCTTCACCAGAGGCTATTACTCATCCTCGACTGCTGCAGTTGCACTGCAACTATAAACATCCACCTTAGCAACCTACCTACAGCATCATTCTTTTTTACTTTTACATTTTTTTCTTTTAGTATAACCGCGAGTTTTATCACTTTTTATGAAACTTTTATTGCTTCGCATCTCTCTTTCTGATAATCAGTAATTTTAATATTGTTCACGAATTCCCGAACAAATTTTTCAAACAAAAACTGATCTGTGTAAACAGACACACACGTATATATATTTATTTATCGATGTGCTATCTAATTATCTGACACGATAGTGATTAAAATGGTAACTTTTTCTTACTTCTGTAATCTATTTATTGATAAGATGTAGTAATAGTTTTTTTAGTAGATCCGCCTACTCTGGCTTTGTAAAACAACGCATACATCATTAATATCTGCTGAAAGAAGTTATGTTTTATAACTAGCTTCAGTTTTATGATAGAGAAGCTAATATCATTATAACCGAAGAGAGAAGCAACATCGAACATTAGCTAAACTTGATGTTCGATGTTGCTTCTCTGTCAATAATGGGTTGGTTGAGCATGTAATTATATCCATAAAGTACTTGCTGAATCTATTTCATGTTTAATCAAGCATTTAATTATTTTACTACTACTACATCCACGTGTATAAATGTATATATATATTAATGGAGTGATGACCTATCCCGGTAATAGCAATGCTAAACTTATTCTTTCCAATCTTGTAAATATTTGCGAGTGGTAAATGATTATGGTTAATGACGATACTTTTACTGCTATTATCATCCTCATCCATCATTTTTACTGTTCGCTATCATTCCCGATATTGAGGTCCGATAACGTTATCTGTACTTTACCATCACTCCCGATACGGATTTTGAATTATGTTGATCAGTCTGGATTTTAATGGAAACAGATTTTTGAAAGATCTTAAAAGTCTAGCTTATCAGTTAAAGAAAATACTGAAAGATATTAAAAATTTTTATCTTTCTAATCTTGTTTATAAGTTATGAGATATTAAAAATAATCCTTTAAAGAATGCAACTGGGCGAGACTGACTTAATTCTATTTGAGTAAAATTCGATTAAATTCTTACTCGTAGATGGAAAAGTATTGGTGTATGTCTATCTAGTAGAAGAGAGCCCATAAATCTCTTCGCATGAATGATACAGTCGCATGCAAAGCATGTCCATATTCTATATGAAATTTTCCGATTTTAGTCATCGAGTTGGTGAACCATGTCTATTGCATTCATTTTTGGAAAAGCTAAACATTATTTTTCGATAATTGATGTTTTGCATGATAAATAATAAAATTGATTGCATTTATTGGAAAGCTAAATTATGCAAATGTTAAGACAGCAAAGCTCGCAGATTAAACTTGACTAAGATGGTAAATAATCACGTAATTCTAAGTAATGATAGTCTCTTATAGCTATGTACAGATTTAAGCTTGAATACTGTTTATTCTGAACATTCTTGCAGTGCTGTTACACTGAATTATATACATGATGATGCTAAGAATAGTCGTGCAGTAAGTTAAAGCTATCGTTCAGTTAAGAACGTCTATCCAAAATCGCTAAAAAAAATAATGTAGAGTGGTGATAAAATTAAACAGAATATTAGAAAAAGTCAAATCTAATTCAATAAAACGAGTACTAATTAAGCACCGTTATTTAAAAATAAAATGAATTCTCCAAAAATTATTAAAGATGACATCGGAAAACGCATTAAGCAAAAATTTTTTTTCGTAAAATATTATATATAAATTGTATAGAATTTAATTGAAAAAATAATTTAAAATACATCTTAGATTCTTCTTCTCTCTCTCTCTAGAGGGAAATGGCATCTGATAAAAAATTCCGTCTAATGTTTAAATATGAAAACATTAACAACAACAACAAACACCTATATATTAAACAGGAATCTGACTAAAATCATATAAAAATTTTTGCAAATGTATTCCGTCTCTTAAGAAACAAAAATTTGTAGAATAGTAATAAAAATGGTACCGCACATACATCTGAGGTTTACTTCACAAGAAATATTTGCAATTACAATGAGACATGTATATTTTCAGACAGTATTTGAAAGTATAAACCATGATATAAATTTTTACAGTCATAAATACAAAAATTTATAGAATCAACATCGTAAATAATGACATATTTACATTAACTGTGGCTAATTTTAATTAATAATCTCGACACTAATAATAATAATAATGATAATTTATTTGTAAGTATAACAACAATAAGCAATAACACATAAAATAACAATTTAAGATGGATTTACTTCCGGCAAGTAATATATATTCTTCAAGAAAACTAATTCTTGATGCGCTTCCTTAAAAATAAAGATAAAAAGAGGAGAAATTGTTGCTTCCAAGTGAAATTTTCTACTGATTCATACAGTATTTCTATAGTTACAAATATAAAATAACTCATTTGTTAAAGAAGTGAAGAGCAAAGTAAATATCGAGATATAAACTAGAACGAAAAATAAATTTATTTAAATATCCCGAGGAATAGTGTTCAAAATATTATATTGTTTTTGTTTACATATCTGCTATATTAAAATATAAAAAAAGAGAAATCTATATAAATTATTGTTTGGTTTAAGTTACCATATAATAATTTAAAAAAAATAATGAAATATTATCGAAATTCGCACTGAATTAGCTGGGTTATAGTTTATGAAATTCAATGTAACTGCACGTACAAAAAAAAAAAAAAATGAAATATTATCGAAATTCGCACTGAATTAGCTGGGTTATAGTTTATGAAATTCAATGTAACTGCACGTACACGGATATACTGATACAGTATATAGATTTTTTGTATGCGAGTTTTGACTGAACTATACTTGACGACAGCATCGGAAGTCAGTATTGAGTCTATGGGAGAGCCGAAGCCCATTTGTATCACTACGCCGATGGTATAGTCCAATAAATTATTCGCGGTGTTACAGTAAACTGACATAACATAATGACAATTTTGTCAAATAAGCTTCGAATAAAATTACGATATTAACATGATTTTAGCGTGTAGTAAATTATCTATATGTCTATAATATATACATGTCAGATGCTCAATGATGTTCTGCTCATTATAATTGATTTTAACTGTTTTAAAATGGCGGAGAGTTGTAATTTTAGGTCGTTCTCGAAAGGTTGCATGATTAGCCGTCAAACTAAGCAAATTGCATTGAAATGTTTATTCGAAACTGAAAACTGAAAACCTAGACGCACAATTACATAAAAATAAACACCTTTCTTAATGGCATTGTTACCTTTTTCATTGAAATTGACTATTCCGCGCGCATTAATACCTCACAAAAGTTGGTAATACGCCGCTTCTATAGACTCAATACTGACTTCTGATGCTGTCGTCAAGTATAGTTATAACATTACATAATTTGAATAGTATAGTAGGATCCACGTATCCCTGGGGATAGATTCCTAGTAAATCACGGATACCTGAAACTGCGGATAATAGCGAATACTATATACTAAGAATGGCCAAATTTCATGTCACTACGAGCTACACAGAAAAAAATCTCAAATACTTGAGAACTGCAATCAGTTTCATTCTGAGTCAATGAGAGCCTCATCAGTTTTTTCGGTAATTTTAACAATAGTTTCAAAAATTGTTTATTATATGTTTCACATGCATTTATTTCTTACAGATGCATACTACTTTCTACAATAAATGAACAAATTACAAATATATTATTTTTTAAAATTAAATAAGTATTTTTCTACATATTAACTATTGACTCATGGTGTGGAGCCACATTAAAGGTGCCAAAGAGCCGCAATTTGGCCACCGTAGCTATATACTGTACTTGTAGTATCTATGACAATGTTTAGCTTATAAATTATACATAATAAGGCATTAACAACAATAACTAATAATAAAATAGAATAATTATAATAATAAGATTTATACGAATGTGGTTTCTATCTTTTTAAAGTATTTATTGTACTGCACTCACTCTTTATCTTCATTCTTCTTGTGATATGGTGATGACACAATACTATGGATACCAAAACCGTGATAGGGTTTCGCTCTATTATTGTAAAATTAATAATTTTTCAAGCAATAATTGGAAAAATATCTAAATTTTGCTTAAAAATTAAAAGTTGTTTATAGTGTGGAGGCAAATTTTTCATAAGAAATTTAGATCAGAATTTGTAATTGTACTATGGGAACTGAATGAGTTTAAGAGCTTAGAAAGGTTTGTAAAAATTTACAAAAAAAAAATTATTTTAAAACATAATAAAATAGAGCATTTCAACTATATTTTCTCAATATTATTGAGAAATTCCGAAATATTGTTTGTATCAGAATAATTTTTTTTTATACATTTATAGTATGAAGAATTTTAAATGTTAACTTTATCATAAAAATTCTTAAAATAAAAAAATAAGACGGACCGCGCCAACTGGTAGCGCGACCAGGTGGAACGCAGCTCGGCATCCTCGCCGCAAGCTGCGAGCACCCGCCGCAACTCGAGTTCATCCGCTTCGTTATCCATCACAGCGGACAGAGTTTCCTGCAGGGCTTCACGACTCATAGCGATACCTCTCTTGGCATTTGCCGCTGTGTCAGGCTTCTCGCAACAAAGGCTGCAGAGCTTTGTCGATTGCTTCGCGAGCGCGGAAGATCCGCGACCGCACCGTCCCCACCGGACACTGCATCACGGTGGCGATATCTTCGTAACTCAAACCTTCGAACTCGCGCAGGGTCAGGGCCGTGCGCAAATCCTCGGGCAACTGCTGGATGGTCTGGTGCACGGTGGCCTCGATCTCATCCCGCAACATCGCCCGTTCCGGCGATTCGATGTCCTTCAGGGCGTGGTCGCCCTCGAAGAACTCCGCATCCTCTGCGGTCACATCGCTGTCCGGTGGCCGACGCCCGCGAGCGACCAGATGGTTCTTCGCGGTGTTGATGGCGATCCGATACAGCCAGGTATAAAAAGCACTATCGCCGCGGAAATTGCCGAGCGCGCGGTATGCCTTGATGAAGGCTTCCTGCGCTACGTCCTGGGCTTCCTGGGCGTCGTGCACGAACCGCACGATCAATCCCAGTATCTTGTGCTGGTATTTCAGTACCAGCAGATCGAAAGCCCGCTTGTCTCCGCGCTGTACCCGTTCAACCAGTTGCTGATCCTGTTCCTGGGTTAGCATGAAAGCTCCTCTTCGAACCTGGAGGAGCTTCGAGCGTCCCAGCGAATCGTCTTGCCAAGATAGACTCGGGCTTCTTGCAAAAGTTCTCCCCTCCAAGCATGCGTCACGAGTTTTTTCCTCGCTCGTGACGTGCGGCCCCGGACATCGTGTCCGGGCCCCGCGAAAATGGATTGCATCGGGCTCAGGGCCCGGCCTCTGTGCCGCTGGGTAGGCCAACCGGACGAGGTCTTCAGGCATCCTGCTTTGGAACCGATGCGTCTAAGAAAGTTCCAGCACTACATCGCCCCGCTCTGATGACGCCTGCCGATGACAGGCCCGCAGCTCATCCGCCGGACCGGCAGCGGGGGTGCGCTATTGTGCCGCCAGGCCCTTCTATATACTAGGGCTCCACCACGGGGAAATGCGGGCATGAGCCAACATTATCAACACGATGTACTGGTCATCGGCAGCGGCGCCGCCGGCCTGAGTCTGGCCCTGACCCTTCCGGAACACCTGCGCATCGCCGTCCTCAGCAAGGGCGAACTGTCGCAGGGCTCGACTTACTGGGCCCAGGGCGGCGTGGCCGCCGTGCTGGACGATACCGACACCGTGGAATCCCACGTCGAGGACACCCTGGTCGCCGGTGGCGGCCTGTGCCGCGAGGACGCGGTGCGCTTCACCGTGGAGCATAGCCGCGAAGCGATCCAGTGGCTGATCGAACAGGGGGTGCCCTTCACCCGCGACGAGCAGCACAACCACGAGGAAGGCAGCTTCGAATACCACCTGACCCGCGAAGGCGGGCACAGCCACCGGCGCATCATCCATGCCGCCGACGCCACCGGCGCCGCGATCTTCAATACCCTGCTGGCCCAGGCCCGGCGGCGACCGAACATCGAGCTGCTGTCGCAGCGGGTGGCGGTCGACCTGATCACCGAGCGCAAGCTCGGCCTGCCGAGCAAGCGCTGCCTGGGCGCCTACGTGCTGAATCGGGAAAGCGGCGAAGTCGATACCTTCCGTGCCCGCTTCAGCGTGCTGGCCTCCGGCGGCGCGAGCAAGGTCTACCTTTATACCAGCAATCCCGACGGCAACTCCGGCGACGGTATCGCCATGGCCTGGCGCGCCGGCTGCCGGGTCGGCAACCTGGAGTTCAACCAGTTCCATCCGACCTGCCTGTACCACCCGCAGGCCAAGAGTTTCCTCATCACCGAGGCATTGCGCGGCGAAGGCGCCCTGCTCCGCCTGCCCAATGGCGAGCGTTTCATGCCGCGCTTCGACCCGCGTGGCGAACTGGCGCCCCGGGACATCGTGGCCCGCGCCATCGACCATGAAATGAAGCGCCTGGGGATCGACTGCGTCTACCTGGACATCAGCCACAAGCCGGCCGAGTTCATCAAGGCGCACTTCCCCACCGTCTACGAGCGCTGCCTGGACTTCGGCATCGACATTACCCAGCAACCGATCCCGGTAGTGCCGGCCGCGCACTATACCTGCGGCGGCGTGCTCGTCGACCAGCACGGGCATACCGACGTGCCGGGCCTCTACGCCATCGGCGAGACCACCTTCACCGGCCTGCACGGCGCCAATCGCATGGCCAGCAATTCGCTGCTGGAATGCTTCGTCTATGCCCGCTCTGCAGCCGCCGACATGCTCCAGCGCCTGCCCGGCACGCCCCTGCCGGAAAGCCTGCCGAGCTGGGACGCCAGCCAGGTCACCGACTCCGACGAGGACGTGATCATCGCGCACAACTGGGACGAACTGCGGCGTTTCATGTGGGACTACGTCGGTATCGTGCGCACCAACAAGCGCCTGCAGCGCGCCCAGCACCGGGTGCGCCTGCTGCTCAGCGAGATCGACGAGTTCTACAGCAACTACAAGGTCAGCCGCGACCTGATCGAGTTGCGCAACCTGGCACTGGTCGCCGAACTGATCATCCGCTCGGCCATGCAGCGCCGCGAAAGCCGGGGCCTGCACTACACGCTGGATTATCCGGACCTGCTGCCCGAAGCCCGCGACACTATCCTGGTGCCGCCCATCTACGGCGACTGAAGCGCAGGCGGACACGCAGGCGCCGATGGCTGTCGGCGCCCAACGCATCGGCCGGGATACAGCAGCCAAGGATGCGCCAGCGGCCCGGCAGGCGCACACGCAGTACGATCAGCCAGGGCAGCGCCAGGCTGTCAGGGCGCAATTGCACCGCTTGCCAGCCGCTTCCGGCGCTCCACAGCTGCCAGCCCCGCTCGTCATGGCGCAAGCCGCGGAAAGCCCGCGAGCCGCGCAGCAGTACCTGGCGGTACAGCCCCCAGGCACCGTAGGCCAGGCAGACCAGCGCCAGCGGCGGCTTCAGCCAGACCGGCAGCGCCGCCAGCAGGATCGACAGCAGCGCCAGGGCCCACAGTGCCAGGCTCGCCGCCAGCAGGATCGGAGAGACCCGCCAGCGGCATTCGAACGGCTCAATCCGGCTGGACACGGTCCAGGATCATCCGCACCATCCGCCGCAGGTCGGCGTCTTCCGGCTCGCCGCGCTGCATGAACCAACCGAACATGTCCTGGTCCTCGCACTCCAGAAGCTTGCGGAAGCGCGCCTGGTCCTCGGCGTCCAGGCCCGGGTAAACCTCCTGCACGAAAGGCACCAGCAGCACATCCAGTTCCAGCATGCCGCGACGGCTGTGCCAGTAGAGTCGTTTCAGTTCGGTTTCATCTGCCATGTTCGGGCTCCTCGAAAACGCCCGGCATTATAGGGCGGTTGCGCTCGAATGGCGCGGCCTGATGACGAGGCGTCGCTCCGCCGGCGTCCGCCCTTGGTCGTATTGCCCGGAAAACCAAGGGCATCCGCGCGGGACGCAGGCCCATGCCGACGGCGGCCTCGGAAGTGTCCGACAACCGTCAAGGCGGATGCGCCAGGCATTCTTGCCCGCTGACAAGCCTCGGACCGAGTTCTATGATGACGGTCCTGACTGACTGACCGCGCAGCATCGCAATGGCCGACCCCGCTTTCCACACTCCGCTAGTCCATGAAGGCATCCTCGCCGTCCGCGGCCCGGACGCCGCCAAATTCCTCCAGGGCCAGTTGACCTGCAACCTCGCCTATCTGAACGACGAGACCTCCAGCCTCGGCGGCCGCTGCAACATCAAGGGCCGCCTGCTATCGAGCTTCCGCATCCTGCCCGAGGGCGACGGCCTGCTGCTGGCGATGGCCGGCGAGCTGCTCGAGGCCCAGTTGGCGGAGCTGAAGAAATACGCCGTATTCTCCAAGGCCAGCCTTGCCGACGAGAGCGCAGCCTGGCTCCGCGTCGGCCTGCGTGACGCCGGCGAGGTACTGCGCGCCCTGGGAATCGAGGCACCGGCGGAGAGCGGCAGGATCGTCCGCCACGGCGACCTGCTCGCCGTCGCCCTGGGCGACGCCCGCGTTGAGCTGTGGATTCCGGCGCAGCGTGCCGAGACGGTGCTTGCCACGCTCCGCGAGCACAGCCGCGAGGCGCCGCTCGACGATTGGCTGCTCGGCCAGGTGCGCGCCGGCGTCGGCCAGGTGTTCGGCGCTACCCGCGAGCTGTTCATCCCACAGATGATCAACCTGCAGGCGGTCGGCGGGGTCAGCTTCAAGAAGGGCTGCTATACCGGCCAGGAAATCGTCGCCCGCATGCAGTATCTCGGCCGCCTCAAGCGCCGCCTGTATCGCCTGGCGCTGGGCGGAGACGAGGTGCCGGCGCCCGGCACCGGGCTGTTCTCGCCGGTCCATTCCACCAGCGTCGGCGAAGTGGTACTGGCCGCCCGTACGCCGGAGAACAGCGTGGAATTGCTCGCCGTGCTGCAGGACGACGCCGTCGCCGACGGCCGGATCAGCCTCGGAAGCGCCGAAGGAACGCCGCTCGTCCTCCTCAATCTGCCTTACACGCTGGACAGCGACCGCGAAATCCAGCGCTGACCGTAAACTGTGCCTCGCCGTCCGCGGACGGCCCGCCAGTATTCCCATGGCCGGTGCACGTAAAGCGTGCTCCGGCCATTGCGTTTTCAAAGGAAATGCCATGAGCAAGCTTGCCGACAAAGTCCAACAGGACCTGATCCGCGCCATCGATCAGGATGAACTGGTGCTGCCGACCCTGCCCGAGGTGGCCCTGCAGGTCCGCGAGGCGGCGGAGGACCCGGATGTCAGCATCCAGGCCCTGAGCAAGGTGATCGGCAACGACGCGGCGCTGACCGCGCGCATCATCCGCGTGGTGAACAGTCCGCTGCTGCGCAGCCCGAAGGAAATCACCGACCTGCAGATGGCGATCAGCCGGCTGGGCATCAACTACACCTGCAACCTGGCCACCGGCCTGGCCATGGAGCAGATGTTCCAGGCCACCACCGACGTGGTCGACCGCAAGATGCGCGAAGTCTGGAACAAGAGCACCGAGATCGCCGGCATCTGCCACGTGCTGGCCCGTCACTACACCCGCCTGGCGCCGGACCAGGCGACCCTGGCCGGGCTGGTGCACCAGATCGGCGTGCTGCCGATCCTCACCTACGCCGAGGATCACAACGAGCTGCTGTCGGACTCCATCAGCCTGAGCCACGTGATCGAGCGCATCCATCCGCTGATCGGCGAGCGCATCCTCAAGGCCTGGGATTTCCCCGCGCCGATCGCCGAGGTCCCGCGCCAGCACCTGGACTTCACCCGCAACTCGCCGCGCGCCGACTATACCGACCTGGTCCAGGTCGCCACCCTGCAGAGCTACCTTGGCAGCGAACATCCCTATACCCGCCTGGACTGGAGCCAGATCCCGGCGTTCGCCAAGCTCGGCCTCGAGCCGACCGTCGACATGAAGGAAGACGAGGACCTCTCCAGCGCCCTGGAAGCCGCCACCAGCATGCTGCAATAGGCCCGCTCTACTCCGCCGGGAAGCGCACCCGCACCAGCAAGCCGCCCAGTTCGCCCTGGTCGAGCTGGATCTGCGCCCGGTGCGCCCGGCAGACCTCGCCGACGATCGCCAGTCCCAGGCCGCTGCCGGGGCTGTCGCCGCGCCGGTAGAAGCGCTGGAAGACCCGCTCGCGGTCGGCGGCGGGAATTCCCGGGCCATCGTCTTCCACTTCCAGCACGCCTCCCTCCAGCACCCTGAGGATCACGTTGCCGCCCTGCGGGGTGTGCGCCAGCGCGTTGTCCAGGAGGTTGCTGAGCAATTCGTTGAGCAGCGTCGGTTCACCCTGGATCCACACCGGCCCGGCGCTTTCCAGCGCCAGCGAGGCTCCCCGCGCATAGGCCAGCGGCGCCAGCGCCAGGCCCAGTTCCCGGGCTAGGGCGGTCAGGTCGATACGCTCGGCGCCACCCTCGGCGATGGCCTGGGCGCCGCTTTCGATGCGCGCCAGGGAGAGCAACTGGTTGGCCAGGTGGATCAGGCGGTCGGTGTTCTTCGCCGTGGTCTCCAGGGTCGAACGCCAGGCCGAGCAAGCGCTGCCTGGGCGCCTACGTGCTGAATCGGGAAAGCGGCGAAGTCGATACCTTCCGTGCCCGCTTCAGCGTGCTGGCCTCCGGCGGCGCGAGCAAGGTCTACCTTTATACCAGCAATCCCGACGGCAACTCCGGCGACGGTATCGCCATGGCCTGGCGCGCCGGCTGCCGGGTCGGCAACCTGGAGTTCAACCAGTTCCATCCGACCTGCCTGTACCACCCGCAGGCCAAGAGTTTCCTCATCACCGAGGCATTGCGCGGCGAAGGCGCCCTGCTCCGCCTGCCCAATGGCGAGCGTTTCATGCCGCGCTTCGACCCGCGTGGCGAACTGGCGCCCCGGGACATCGTGGCCCGCGCCATCGACCATGAAATGAAGCGCCTGGGGATCGACTGCGTCTACCTGGACATCAGCCACAAGCCGGCCGAGTTCATCAAGGCGCACTTCCCCACCGTCTACGAGCGCTGCCTGGACTTCGGCATCGACATTACCCAGCAACCGATCCCGGTAGTGCCGGCCGCGCACTATACCTGCGGCGGCGTGCTCGTCGACCAGCACGGGCATACCGACGTGCCGGGCCTCTACGCCATCGGCGAGACCACCTTCACCGGCCTGCACGGCGCCACGGGCCTCTACGCCATCGGCGAGACCACCTTCACCGGCCTGCACGGCGCCAATCGCATGGCCAGCAATTCGCTGCTGGAATGCTTCGTCTATGCCCGCTCTGCAGCCGCCGACATGCTCCAGCGCCTGCCCGGCACGCCCCTGCCGGAAAGCCTGCCGAGCTGGGACGCCAGCCAGGTCACCGACTCCGACGAGGACGTGATCATCGCGCACAACTGGGACGAACTGCGGCGTTTCATGTGGGACTACGTCGGTATCGTGCGCACCAACAAGCGCCTGCAGCGCGCCCAGCACCGGGTGCGCCTGCTGCTCAGCGAGATCGACGAGTTCTACAGCAACTACAAGGTCAGCCGCGACCTGATCGAGTTGCGCAACCTGGCACTGGTCGCCGAACTGATCATCCGCTCGGCCATGCAGCGCCGCGAAAGCCGGGGCCTGCACTACACGCTGGATTATCCGGACCTGCTGCCCGAAGCCCGCGACACTATCCTGGTGCCGCCCATCTACGGCGACTGAAGCGCAGGCGGACACGCAGGCGCCGATGGCTGTCGGCGCCCAACGCATCGGCCGGGAT
>AYEL01039461.1:0-14850 GCA_000484575.1 Olivierus martensii
AGGTGGAGCAGGGGAGCGGCCTTCTGGCCTGTCTCAGAATACGAAATGAGCCTGTAGTTCGCAACTCGACCGTCCGAGTTCCTAGGGGTAGGGGATTAAGAATAGGCCCGACGTATGTCCTGCGTGAGGTACAAGTTCACTAAAATGGTCCTAAAAATCAAGGTGGCGTACGGTGCCGACGGGATGAATGGCTGAAGGATAGAACCTTTAATGGCCATCCGAGAGTTGGTTTGGCTCGAATTGTAGGGGATTTGTCCCCAGACCGGGGAAAGCTTACTTCCCTAGGTAATCATAAAACCTCATGGAGTTGCCCCGAGAGATATTTGCCCGAACCAGACCATTGCATGACGTAGGTCGATATCGTCCCTAAGGAGACCTGCGGCAGTTCCGGCTGCATCGGGGTAAATAGCTTAGAGGATCCAACCTTGTCCAATCCTCCGTCGGGCTGCTACGTTTAGGAGGCGATTTAGCCTGACAAGAGTGATCTCCTGTCATGGGGATCCAGTAGCAAATATGTCAATCCTCCGTCGGGGTGCTACGTTTACGAGGCGATTTAGCCTGACAAGAGTGATCTCCTGTCATGGGGATCCAGTAGCAAATATGTACAGCCTCTTTGTTTGCTCGCAGTAAGGAAAGGTTCGGACATTTCCGTCCTTTCGGCCTGTTGTCGGCGTTTATTTATCGCGACACCGTCTGACAAGTGTTCTTTGAACACACAGTAGCAAATCAGCTTCTTTGTGTTTCCGCTCCCTCTGTAGACGGAGGCGATTCTCGGAAATGTTCAGGTCGCTTTGGCGACACAGTGCACGAAGTACGGATGCGGCGGTCTTACCCTGGCAAACTGAGCGAGTCCGCCGTATACGTATTTCGTTCGCTTCGTGGACCAAGAGGTGGCAGGCGAGTCCGCACCCAAGTGACAGGTAATGATTAAGCTGAGATTATTCTCGCAGACGTGAAGGTGGAGCAGGGGAGTACCCTCGTAGGTGGAGCAGGGGAGCGGCCTATTGGCCTGTCTCAGAATACGAAATGAGCCTGTAGTTCGTAACTCGACCGTCCGAGTTCCTAGGGGTAGGGGATTAAGAATAGGCCCGACGTATGTCCTGCGTGAGGTACAAGTTCACTAAAATGGTCCTAAAAATCAAGGTGGCGTACGGTGCCGACGGGATGAATGGCTGAAGGATAGAACCTTTAATGGCCATCCGAGAGTTGGTTTGGCTCGGATTGTAGGGGATTTGTCCCCAGACCGGGGAAAGCTTACTTCCCTAGGTAATCATAAAACCTCATGGAGTTGCCCCGAGAGATATTTGCCCGAACCAGACCATTGCATGATGTAGGTCGATATCGTCCCTAAGGAGACCTGCGGCAGTTCCGGCTGCATCGGGGTAAATACGAAGTGGGGGAGATTCTCACTCTCGGCAATCGTTTGAGATTGTCCGACAGAAGTATGAGACTTGAGTGTTCATCCGGCCACTAGGAGCGATACTCAGTTTAAGACCTAGGTACTATCTGAGACGTTGACAGTCACTAGATGTGTTGTATTTAACTGTCTTTGTCCCGGATGTCGATTCGTCGTGGTTCGAGTTGACATTCCGCGGTTTCTCCTGAAATAGGAGGTCCTTCCGCCGCAGAGTTTTGTTTTCGATGTGGGTTCTGGTTACCAGTTGCTTGGTGGTAATTAAAACCGCCCTTTCTCGGCTAGTTCCGGTTGCTTCAGCAACACTGCACATAAGAGGCCGGCAGGTCAACTGGATCAACCTGGCCTCTCTTGTTAACAGTGGACCCAGAGGTGGGGGCTTTGTCTCTGCCGCGCTTGTCAATGATGAAAGCCGAGTTCCATCTCGCAGAAAGGATCCCTGTGGGAACTTTGGTGGAACAGGAATTTCAGCCTTTTTAGGCGCTGTCTTTAGAACTAAATGGGCCTAAATGAGCCTGTAGTAAACACAATGCCGTTAGCATCCTTCGTTCTCCTAAGTGCTATAGCTGCTACAAGATAGATTTTTATTTTTTATACAAAATAAGAAAATTGTATAGGGTTTGTTGATGATAAAATTAAATATTACAAGCAAATATAAATAAATTAATAAATATGTTTTTTTATCGAGAAAAATTGAGAGTGCTGCAGTTTCGCAGTGCCTACGCAGGAGCTGCCCAATTGTGAATATTTTAATGTTTGTGTATGAAGCAATGCAGTGAGCTTTTTTCACAAAATTCGACACAAATACAATCAAATGGTATCTATACAGAAAACAAAACCCGCTTCAGTCCTTCTGACACTTTATAATTAATTTCTTGCAAATATTACATGTATCCTATTCTCATTTATCGAAAATGAAAGGAAAATTCTTAAAATATGAGTTGTATTTGGCTTATTATATTTATTAAATACAGATGTTTGCTTGTCTGGCCGAATAGAGTTTTAAGAAAATTTGAACAAATGTTTCTGAAATTGTACTTTATTTAAGAATATATGACATATTTAGCGACTTTTATTTTAATTCATTATTTACTTAAAACAAATTACAAAACACACCAAGCACTACATAAAATAAATAATACAATACAAGTGAAGCTATCCTTTTCTGCAACAGTTCCATATAATCAGGTGCAATTTTCTTTGCATAATTCTTTTATTTTCACTCCCTTTATACCATACTCAAGATTATCTTCGTACAATCTATATCTTTATTTTTCACATAGTTATAGTACAGTTTATTCAAATTCAAAAATCAAAAGCAGATACGTGACCATTATGCATGTGAGTTGAAGGAGGAGACCACGTTTTAGAGCCATCATATTTCCTGCTGTTAAACAGGGAGGATGTTTAGAAGCTAAAAAAAGCAAAGCCTGTAAAGATTGTCGTAAATAAGAGCAATGTTTAATCGCTCTGGATGTTTCTTGAATGGTAATCATAGAAGAATTTATTCGCAGAGTAACGTTTGAACAAGAAAGCGTAATAACGATCAGAATCGATACATCGAATGCCGATTTAAATGCAAGAAATGTAAAAGTTTCTCCAGTTAGTAATCTCGTTATTAAATTTCGAAACTCGTAAGATAATTCCAGAAATATTGATACGTACCAACAAAATACTATTCGGCTATAGATAGTTTCTAAGTAAGATATCACGTCAATGAGGTTATAAAAATCGTTGACGAACTTCTTTCCTTCTCCTTGAGTAATTTTTTTCGAATTTAATTTTTTGTCCATTATTTTTGTTATTTCTCTTACAACGGAACTCACCACAATAGCCAAAGAAAAATAAAAGAGAAAAGTTACCGTCTGGGGCATATATTGAAGCCAAACTGTACATGATCCATCAATGATTCGAATAGATTTTGATAAAATTGGCGAAAAGTACGTAATATCCCAAATAATAGAATTTGTATTATTTACAGAATCGGAACGAACTTCGAAAAGAAATGCCACGTTTAATATTATCCCAAATAACCAAAGACTAATTGTCAAAATCAATATTTTTTCATTTTGACCGGCTTCTACAAAATTATACTTTCTCATTTTCCGCAATATGGAAACCAATTTAGCTCGATTGTAGATAAAATGCCATAAGCTTGCCATAGTACTTAAAGGGCACAAAGCCTGAATACAAACAATCATGAAACTTTTGATACTTCCCATCTTATAGAAGTAATAACAGTAATTAATTATAGTGAATATGCATCTGGCATGAATTAACAAACACATCAAAAAAGTCCAAACTAGATACTTTCTACATGTAAATATTCCATAAACAGAAAGTGATGTTAATACTGGCGAAAGTGATGGCGATGGTGATAAATTTTTTGATGCAAAGCAAAGGATATTTCTTGACGATCTGGAAGCTTCTGTATTTCTGAATCGACCTAACGTGAAAATAATTTTTCAAATTTGAAAAAGCGATTGTGTAATTTTATTACGTGAAAAATTATGTGAAAAAATTTATCAAAAAAATTTTGATATTTAACTAAATAAGAGGAAACAGCGTTTAATCTAAGTCTAAAATCTTATGTTCAATGCATTAATCTATAAAAATAAACTTTTAAATGATCCCGAATATCGCAACTAGACTGCATAATTAAGAAAAATGTTTATAAATTCATAAAGTAAAAGAAAACTCACTGAAGTTTCTTCGAAACATGTTGTAAAGCAATTGCAACTGTTACGAGTTATTCGGCTAAACGCAAATTTTATTAAAAATGCAAGGATTGACAAATATTACATTGCATGTTTCTAGCTAAAAAATTTTTAAACTGTCAATGAGAAAAAATAAAACAAATTTATGGCACTACTGTTAATTATGTCGATTTAAAAAAAAAAAAAGTATTTTATGCCAAATTGGATCATTTCCCTAGAGAAATTCCTTTAATTTTAAATTTTTAAACTGTCAATGAGAAAAAAATATAACAAATTTATGGCACTACTGTTAATTATATCGATTTAAAAAAAAAAAAGTATTTTATGCCAAATTGGATCATTTCCCTAGAGAAATTCCTTTAATTTTAATATCTCTCAGTTTGAATGATGGCCACAAAATTATCAATTTTTGGTAATAAATCATAAAAGTATATTACACTAGTCATAAAGTTTTATATTAAAATATACATGGTTTCCTTTTCAGGACGCCCCAATTTAAAAAGGAATATCTGAAAAACGGTTCTCAATAAAAATTTATTTTTTCCGGCCAGTTGCTTACGGCATATTTGTGACAGGGATTAAAATTTAAGTCCTGTAGTACCAAAAAGCACCAATAGATGGAATAAGTGGCGCTGAAAGTGCTAAATCTTTTGTGTCCACTACAGGCAGTTGATGAAATTTAAATTTCAGTATTTTCCGAATGTCCACCATCGTAGGCAGGATTGGCCGCGTGGAAACGATTCGGTTTTCCACTCTGGAGGACCCGGGTTCGAGTCTCGGGTCTCACCCCTTGAATATCCCCGATTTTGAAACTTTTCGGGGACCGGCCCGAAAAGTCGAACGATTATCATGAATGCCCGAGCCCGGCCATCGATCCCCGCCTCCACAATCTGGCTGACCCCTCCGCAGGGGTGAGCAGCCTGTGGAAGGGCTTGTTTCGTCACCACATAGTATTCTACCAGAAAGGAATGTGGCGTCATTTGTTGACAAAAAAAATCAACCGTTATCAATCCGCCACTTAGTACTCTTACTGAGTGGAAAGTGGCGTCATCTATCGACAAATCACTTAGTATTCTCAAATAGCCTGTGGAAGGGCTTGTTTCGCCCCGTCACTTAGTATTCTCCCTGAGAAAAGTGGCGTCATCTGATAACAAAAAAAAATAGGCCGGGCCCAGACCCCTCCTGAAATACTGGAGATGTGGAACTGGAATCATAGTAAATATTAAAAATGCAGATAAAACTCATTTAAAATGACCTGGTAAATTTTGGCGCCGAATTGTAGCGCCAATATATTGTAGCGATCGGTGGCCTTAACTAACTGCTTACCACTTTTCAAGTTTCTCAAGTGTTCTGGGATTTTTGCTGTAGGTATTGTCCTTCGAGTAGCCCTATAGGAAAAAATTGCATAGATTCAAATCTGGCGAATATGGGACCCAATCCATCACGTACAGTGTCACTTATCGGTGCTTTTTGGTATTACACAAAAATAACACGACTTAAATTTTAATCTCTGTAACTCAAATATGCCGTAAGAAATAATTTTTTTTATCGCTAACGTTTTTCAGATATTTTTTTAAGTTGGGGTGTCCTTTTCAGGACCTTCTAGATCACAGAATGTTAGCAATATTATAGTGTGAAGTTTGGAAGTGGACTCAAATTTTGAATGTACAGTACTTAATAAAATTATGAAGCACGGTAGTAATTTTGAATCTGAGTTCAGAATATCTGCGTGAGAACTATCACATAAGTGCAAATAACGCTAGTAAAAGCAACTATCAAGTTTCTATCGATATTATAAATTTTCCCTGCTGAAAACTGTGGCGGATTCAAAGTTATAGCATCCTTTATAAGTAGAAGATCGTTTTTTTCCTCTATAAACATCATATTCGAAATGGCTAAGTAAATTTCAAGAAGGGATTCTTCGGCCTTGATAGGAATTTCGGAAGGAGGTAAAGTTGCTGCTAAGAATACAAAAATATTAAACGTGTAGTAGAAAGCCCTTGATAGAAAGTTATTGAGTTTACTAGCTACCTATAAAGATCATAAATTAAATCTACGAAAAAAGAAAAATGCCACCAATAAACCAAGCTGTTGTAAATGTTGTCGACATCATATACAATTTTACAAATTTCAAAATAATAATACTGGATATCAGTTACTGAATCTTCTAGATTCCGATTACAATTATCAGAAAGAACTTTATTTAATTTTTTATTAAAAGTTATCAAAATCGAACGAAGCAACAGACACATACTTATGTATGTTACAATAGCTATTCCTCTAGGTGCTTCTGTAAACCACAGATTGCTGATACCTTCTAAAAAACTCGCGGCATCTAATAACTTCGATCATTCAATCTGGCTGACATTAATATGAAACATGTAAGCGTCGTAATACACCTGACGAGGTGTTATGATCCACACAATAATCTGGCACACAAAAAGTAAGAATATAAAAAGCATTATGCCAACTGAAACGGCAGATATTTGTTGTTGAGCTATCGACAGACTATCAGCTATTAGCAGACGATTTAATTTTACGAAAATATCAGCAAGTATTCGAGAAATTTTATTTATTATTCAAGTAAAAATGATTAAAAGACGCAAGCAGGATAGAAATCATGATAATGGATTCTACTGAATGAATCAGGCCTTGCACGATGTTCTGATTCATTCCGCTAAAGATAGAATTTACGAAAACATACAAACCACATAAATGTAGCAATATAATCGTAATTATGCCCCACAGTGTAGGACTTCTTCCGATATTTAGACCGTAAAACCGAAGGATGAAATTTGCGGAACGAAAGATTTTTGTGATGTCATCCGATATTTCAATGGAATTTTCGAAATTGGATGCTTTTATGGATTTTATAGTAGTGGTACTGGTTGAAGAACGGCGAAACATTTTTCAGATTCTATCGAAATAAACACTTTTAATGAAAGATCAAATATTAAAAACATATTAAGAGAATAATTGTTCTACTCACTTTGTAAGTAAGAACTGAGACAGCTTCTTCAGACACTATGTGAGAGCTTCTTCAGACAGCAAGAAAATGCAAATATTTCGATAAGTCATTTATCATTCCTACTGTAAAACATATAAATTTATAAATTATTTTAAGAATATTTGTAATTATTACAAGTATATATTTATTTGTTGATTCTTGATTTTTCCAAATAATGTTGCATCGAGCGAGTTATTTCAAAGAATGACGTATAGCAAAGCGATATCAATCGATAGATTGAATAATTAAGCACCATTATTTTCATTACAAAATTTAAAAAATAATCAAGATCGTTATAATACTTAAATAATATAGTATATTAAATGCTCCTATTTTGAACACTCTTCTGTACTTTTCATTCAACAAGTATTGAAAGATATAATAAATTAAATGATTACAGGAGACTAATCATTATAAAAAAAGCACTTTTCGCAATGAAAGCATAATAAAAATGGAATTTTATGATTCAGTTTTTTTTAATTATAATAAATTAAATGATTACAGGAGACTAATCATTATAAAAAGGCACTTTTCGCAATGAAAGCATAATAAAAATGGAATTTTATGATTCAGTTTTTTTTAATCATTACTATTCTCAGATGGCCAATCATAGACTTCCAATTGACGAGTCAAAAAAAAAAACACTAGGAGCCAGAAGCAAATCCTGGATTCTAGTGTTTTTCTAAAGGAATCCAATCTCTTTATCTTAGTCGGTTGTATTGGCCGCGCTGAAAAACTTTTGTTCTTTCCAAAAGGATCTGGAATTGAATTCAGATCCTTCAAGATGCTACGTCATTCTTCGAAATAACTCTCTCGAATATTTGGAAAAATCAAGAATCAATAAGTAAAAACACATTTGTAATAATCATAAATATTATTCAAAGAATTTATAAATTTAACATGGTTTAGAGCAGGGTCTCCAAATTACGGCCCGCGATATGATTATATCCGGCCTACCCATTAGATTATTTATCTCTATTTTGGGACAACGTATCTTTGCGAACAAACTTTTTTCTGAATGAAATAAATCAAGTCAAAATACAGGGCAAATTTATTTGATGAACATTTGAAATCGCTACTTGTAATTAGCACTTCAAAATTTGAACCTGAGTTTAATAAGATTTTAAAAACATAACCACAGTTACACATTAATGGATTTATTATAATTTTTGATGAAAATATGAGAATTTGCTGATAGTCTTCATTGTCAATAATATGCGATAATTTAATTTCACACTGTAATTAGTTTTTATTTGCTTTCAATAAAACTCAGATATCTAGTTCTAGAATGTTTTTTGCTACGGCCCGCTGAACAGTGTTGAAATACCCAATGGGGCCCTCACGGCGAAAAGTTTCGAGATCCCTGGTTTAGAGTATAAATAATAAATGACTTGTTCGAAATATTTGCATTTTCTTGCTGGATTTGATTCCGGGGATAGGTCCGATTATCCCTTAAAAATTTATTGGGACGGTTGGTCCCGGTTATAGATTTTAATAAGTTAAATATAGCGACCATAGATTTTAATTCATTAAAATCTATGGTCCCGGTCTAAATCATGGTCGCTGAAATGGCAACATGGAAACGCTTTGGATTTCAACTCTAAAGGACCCAGATCCAATCATTTGGAAAATGTATGTGATCTGGGCATGGTTGTCGATCCTATTCTCTACAGCAGTCTGAATGATCTCTTTGCAGAGTAGGCAGCCTTTTCTTTTTTTTTTTTTTTTTTTTTTATGCGCTCGTCAGAAACATCTTGTAAGTAGCAGTTCCTTTCTTTTTTTTTTTTGGTAATAGATATATTCTACCTGAATGGAAAGTGGCGATAAGTGACAAGGTGAAACAAGCCCTTCCACAGGCTGCCCACCCATGGAAACGGGAATCAAGGATCGGATCTGGACACCATCACAAATATTTCCAAGGGTAGGACCTGAAAATCAAACCCAGGTCCTCTAAAATAGAAAGCCGAAGCATCTGTGGATTGCCTGTGACAGGATAACAACATGCCTGCCATTAGAAAGTGGCGCCATCTGTTAGCAAAAATTAAATCATGTATATAATAGCGATTTTTTTATATTTTAATAATAATATTTTCAAGTATTTCGGTGATTAGTCAATGTATATATAGGAGATATGTATCATATCTACTGTATGCAATTTAGCAAATAATGAAAACGATTGAATTCTGGAAAAAATTTCCGGCCGAAGCCGGCTGAAGAATCAATTTATTCGAAAATTTTATTGCGTTTGCATCTGATAACTCACGCATCATAAATTTTACCATATAATGTACCAACAAACTACTATAATTTAATAAGAAATCAAAATTCTGATGAATTTTTAGCACATTTCATGAATACATCGTAAAGCGCAAAAAATTCAGCGAAAGATAAAAATATATTAAATAAAATCAATAAGAATACCAGTTAAATAAAATGTAAAAAAAAATCAGAAAATTTTTTACTTGTATTATTATAATTTTTGAGTAAATCCCGGCGGCCTTTACCGAAAAAAATTGTGATTTTTCTGAGGGATTGCATCGTGAAATTATTCATCTTGTCATTTTTACAGCTTTTTTTAAACCCTGTAAAAATTTGATTGTAGTGTTTTGAAATGTGTATGACCATTGCGATTTTTCTGAGGGATTGCATCGTGAAATTTAATTGCTAAATTATTCATCTTGTCATTTTTGCAGCTTTTTTTAAACCCTGTAAAAATTTGATTGTAGTGTTTTGAAATGTGTATGACCATTCAAAAATTCATCACTGAATAGGTTCAGTATTTATGCAATATGTGAACATAATACAACAGGAACGTGAAACATTTATGCATATCAGAGTCACTGCAACATAATAATATTTATGCTAAAACAAAGCCTGAAATTATTCATTAATATAAAAAGTTTTGAAAAACTTTTTTAAAAACTTACTTGCTTAATTATAAGTTGAACCCTTAAATTTATGTAATAACTGGTAGTCAGTCTTATGCATCAAATTATTAATTGCTTTTAAATTTTCAAATTCAGTGTCGATCAATAACACACTGACACAAATCTATACATTACAGAAAACTTAGTCTACACTACAGCAGTAATAAGGATATTTCTTCAAGAAGTCACAATAGATTTTTGTTGAAATCATCATAATGCTTTTGCAAATTTGCTGGGTCAAGTTGCAACCTCAATTATTTTGCACTGCTAATTAACGACACAATCCTGAAGCTAATGATAAAATGGAGAATGAGTAAATAAATCTGTAAAAGAAATTCGGATCTAGGAACTTTCCTTGTTTTCTGAGAAACATACAAATCAATTGAACTGTTTTTTGAAATTTTTACAGGCTACTGTAAATACTTGTAGGCTTTCCCATGAAGTTATTAATACTTGTATATAACATAGATAAACTACCACTAGTAAGTGAAATTTTTGTTAACTGGATTGCAAGTTTCCTACATAACAATCATTGTCACATTAAAAAAAAAAATTGATCATCACCTATATACACCTGTACTCATTTACATATAGGTCTATATATAATTATTTTGATGATAAGTATTTATGATGATGATAAATCAATTTTTAAAAATCTTTTACATTTAAAATTTTTTATATGCAGCCAATTGTATTATAGTCCAGCATTAGTCTATGTATTTAAACATTTTGCTCTTTATTTATTGCAATGAAGTAGAATGACATATGTTAATCACTATCCATGTTTCAAGATTGGGTGAATGATGGGCATTAGATATCATTCACCCAATTTTGAGACATGGAAGAGGGGTATTTGAGAATCTATTATTATTATGGATTGAAGAATTTCAAAAAAACCTTTTGTGGTCTTAAATATATTTCATTTATATTAATTTAAGACTTTATTCCTTATCTATAATATATAAATTTTTCAATATTACTTAATACAGTACTTTAAAAATATATCAATATTTTACAAATGCTTTTTTTTATAAAATGATGTTTCTAAATCTGACTCCTCATCTCCAAAAATTCAGTGTGTTTTGTTTCCTAAAATGTTTTTACACATTTTAAAAAAAAATTTTATTTATTTTTTTGCTAAAAAATTATGAATAACTTTATCGAGAATATTAAATAATTGAGAAATAAGTTTTTCAATAAGAAATAGAAGAAAACAACAGTAGTCACATATCAGTTTATATAATATATGATTTTCATAAATTCAATTTTATATAAATTTATAATGAAAATTTTATAGATATAACAACATATTATTATAAAAAATATTCAGCAATACTTTATAAAAATTTTATGAAGTACTGTATATCTATCCCTCATTCACTATATGAGTTAAATTTATGAAAATTTCATTTTATGTAATTTCAAAACGATCAAATGATTATAAAAAAGTGAAAATTTTAAATGAAAGGCAACCTTAATTTTCTTACTTTGTAATCATGCAGTAGCTTACTTTAAGTTATTCTCAACTCATTTATTTCCTATTTCCAACACTATATACAAGCATCATATCATCTATATTAGACACTTTTAATATTAGATAAAATGTTTGAAAGAAAATGAATGTATTACATTAAAAAAAATTAAAATACATAGAAAAAAATGTTGTATATATGATGAGAAAAAAATAATAATTTTAAACATATTATATTATCAAATTTCATCTTTTATTCTTAAACTTAATCACAGAATAAATGCAGCATTTTATTTAATACCTTGTAAAAAAATTACTAATTTTTTTTTAATTAATTACAATGAATTTTCAGTATCTATAATCCAAAAAAATTAAATCGAAAATTCAGAAATACAGTAAACATTCATAAGTTCATTTCATCTTATTAAATAGGAATTGTGCCATCATCACATCAAAAGAAGAATGGGAAAAAAGGTGAATATATTAAAATAAATATTTTAGAGAGAAAGAGAGAATCACATTCACAAAACTTTTGTTATTATAATTGTTATATTTTATTATTAGTTATTGTTGTTAATATCTTATTCTACCTAATTTATAAATTAAACATTATCACTATATATTGCATATACTATATGTACAGCATATGCAATATATATTGAATTTGTTACTATCTGCAGGAGTGCTTTAAACCTATCCCCTGCAGATATGGGGTCCTACTGTATAGTAATAAATACAAACATTTTGATGAAATTCCAATCTGAAAGAAAAACTAGTTTGTTTCAAACTTTTTAATGTAACAAACATAAAAAACCCATAAAAATTAATTAAATATTATTTCATGAAAAAAATGGAAAAACTCAATTGCCTATTCATCCAACAATTATATACATTATATATAAATACAATGTCAAATATATACATTATTTCACATTAAATACATGCTAAGTTTAATTCTGTAAAATTCAGTTTGCATAAAAATTTTTTGCAATGGATTATTTACATAATTCTAGGAATGATTATAAATCTAATAGTTTTTCTTTTGTTGTTTCAATAATATCAATTTATAAATCAATTATAAAATTGAGTTTGTACTTGGATACTTATTTACTGATTATTAGTGTAAATTTTAAACATGCATTTTAAAGAATTTATGTAGTTTTATTTCCTTCATTTCCTTCTTTAGTTTCTTTGGTTAAATTATTTACAGCTGTTGAAACATTCGTATCACTTGCCTGAGAATTATTCTGATTATTACATGGAAATGGTTGGAAAAAAGGAGGAAAAGGTATTGGTTGAGAATAGTTTGGTATGAAAGGAAAAGGATAATAATTAGGTGGTGGAATTGACCAATTAGAATTTTGAGGAAGTTGTGAGAATGTCTGTGAAGATTGCGAAGACTGTGGCTTCAAAATTCTGTCCATCATCTTTGCCATAGAATTGAAAAATGTTTTCATTGATTTTGCAACTTCTATTTCAATTTGTAATTTTTTCCACTGTAATTCATAGGATCTTTTCTCAGCTTCAATTAATTCTTGAATTGCATCTTTGTGTATTGTTTTCCTTTTTCTGTTCTGTTTATTTTGACTAAACATATTTTAAAACAAAAATACAATTACTATTTATTTTTTTGAAAATTTTATAAATTTTTAGTAAAAACTTCTACATTATTTTATTTGGTAATTTATACATTTTTTTAAAAGACTGATTTATATTTCTGGAAATTTTAATACATAAATTTATCAATCTGATCAGCACTGGATCTAGATATTTTGTCATCTGAAGCAACATTAGAAAATGGCACCCTCTCTCCTCTTCACTCGCACACATTAATAAATAAACATATATAATACTTTGGAACTGGGAATGTAATGACATCATATACATAGTCACTGAGAAATATACAAAAACTTTATTTGTTTTTTCAAAGCAACAAATAGTTAACAAAATACTACCAAAAAATACATTTATGATAGATATAATAAAAATGAACTCTATTTAATATACTAAATATGAAGTATAGTTTAATTTTTCTTGCTTTCAACAAGGTAAAATCATTAATAATTGTTTATGAATTAATCAATTTAATTGGCATTGGTTTCTCTCTCCCTTGATAAGTATTATCCGTTAGAAAATACACCATTATGTCTTTGTAGACTGACTCTACAGCACAAAATATTGTCAAGATAAATATAATTAAACTTGTGTGTGAAATTCCAACTGTATTTTTGACCATCATAATTTTTCACCGAGGCAACTGCCTCACTCTAGATTCAGCACTGATTCTGATATTTAATACAGTATATAATTTATTCAATTCAAAATCTTAAAAGAAATGCATAATTACCCAAGTATATACATGATAAAACTAATAAAATTTTTGATTATACTTACGAATTTACAGATTTTGGTATTTCATCATCACTGGAAGCAGAATATGCAGCTTCTGATACCACAGATATTGAATCACTTGGAAGTGGAGAATCTTCTCTTCCTATATTACCATTATTCAAATTATTAGCATTGAATTCTTTTTTTTCATTTGTTTCTGTTACACATGAAACTTAAATATAATTTTCTATTATTATTTTATTCAAATTTAAGTAATATATTATACATATAACTAATATCATATTACCATCAGTAGAATTTCTCTGATCACTATTTACTTTATCTTCAACATTATTTATATCTAGAAAATTTAAATACAGTAAACTTATGTCAGGAAATATAGATTATTACAATTTTTTTTATTTTTAAAGTACACATTAAAAAAATTAACAGTAATACAATATAGAAAATACCTTCAATAGAAAACCTCTGAAAATCTGATTCTTGATCTTCAATCTCAATTTCTAGACTCTTTTCAATATTAATTTTATCTGTTATTAATAAAAAAATATATAATGCTATGTTAAATCTATAATTTTTTAATTTCTTATAATAAATAAAAATTATAATAATTTATGTAAATAAATTGTAAGGAATTATAAAACTATAATTTTAATTGGAAGAAATTTATCAAAAATGAAAAATACTATATTATTATAGAAAACAAACTAAGTCTGATTCTATAAAGTAAACAAATTGGTAATTTGCTTTATCAAGTTGAAATATATTTATGAAAGTAAAGGAATTGTACACTGACGGAAAAAAAAATCCCAACACCAAGAAAAAATTATTGTAGAGTAATGAAATTTGAACAATGCATTTGTGTAGTTAACATGTTTAATTGATTAAATTTTCAAGATCACAGGTTAATTTAAGCTCAAGAAAATGCATTTCAAATGTGAAATGCTGTTGCATTAATAGCC
>AYEL01039462.1:0-10604 GCA_000484575.1 Olivierus martensii
CATTCTTGGCTAACATCAGCTCAATACGTCAAATTTCAAGGATAAATAACGCTCACAAACTTTACAGCATGCATTTAAAGCAAACCTGATTTGCAAATTCCGAGCGGAGCTACTAGCGTCACACTTACGCGAAAAGCGCGAAATTTGAATCGATGTCATCTTTCAGATGTATAAACAGGCCTACCAAATTTTGTTTATCTAACACAAGTCTTTCTTGGTGTTGGGATTTTTTTTTCCGTCAGTGTATTTATAAGCCCAGGAAATTTTAATTTAATCAAAAACTAATTTATCTTCATCATCATTCACTATTCTCATAACATGAGATTTTTCCCTGTAAAACACACTTTTATTTTATTAGGAAATTTAAAACAATAATTTTTTATTAATTCATTAATATTCTGTAAGTGATTTTTTTAGATAAAAAACAAATTTTATTATTAAACATTTTCAGCTATATTTATTATCTTCAGCATAAAATTTTTATAAAAAAAATATTCAAACTGCTATATCCAATTTAAAATTTTTTAGTGGACAGAATATTTTAGTTAGAAGAAATCTGCAAGCATAAAGCACTTATGGATTTCTTGTATTTCTTAGAGGCAGCAGAACTTGATAGTTTTTAGTTAGCAATATACATATACATATATATATATCACAGATTAGTTGAGACAAATGGGACACTCTCATAGACTCTATTGTACAAACATATACATATATATATATATATCACAGATTAGTTGAGACAAATGGGACACTCTCATAGACTCTATTGTATACAAAAAACAAACGAAGCGCCTCTATGGAGAGTACTTGAAATGAACTCAACTATTAATAAAAATGATGTTTTAATCTATTGAAAGTTTTAATTATAAAAGTTTTTTGTAATAAAAGTGCCATAAAATTCGTAGAAACAATAATAACCGACCTTTCACTATCTACAACAAAAGTGAAATGAGTAACGCCCATCCAATAGCAGCACCTTTGAATAAGTGAAGTGTCCCATCTGTATCAACTAATCTGTGATATATATATATATATATATATATATATGTGCGTGCGTGTGTGTGTGTGTGTGTGCGTGTGTGCGTGTGTGTGTGTGTGTGTGTGAAATTGAAAGCATTTCTTAATAAAATCTTTTTCTACTTAAAAGACATCATTTATAAAATATTAATAGATTAATAAAAAATTCTTTTGAAATTCAGTAACTAAACTGTTTTAAAAAGAAAGTTAAGTTTAATCAAAAAATGTTTCTTAATACAATTATTTTTTTATCTAAAAGTTCTAGAATTTCTTGGATTCTGAGCAAATTAAGGCAAATTTAAAACAATTAATAGTAATAATTTGAAATATACAATTTGAGAATTGTTTAAAAAAATTTTAACTCTGCCAATATCATGACTGCTCACTTTAGAATAACTGTGAAGCAAAAATTTATATTTTAATTAAAATTATTAGAATTATTACATTTTATGACAATAATCACCATAAAAAAATCTGTGTGAAAATATTCAAAAACAAATTTTTATTTATCTAATGAATTATCTTTTTATAGATTATTGTGTAAATAAAAAATGAACATATTTTAAAAAACAAAATAACTTCTTAGAAGTAGTGTCATCATATTTTTTCCATAAAACTTATGTAATAAATATGACAAAAGAAAAGTGAAATGAATCTAGATAAAGTGATGTTAAAGTGGCCAAATTAAATGTGCTATTGCAGAATAATCTATATTTTCAATAGAAAGAGGTTGTAGCCTAGAAAGTAATTCATAGACAAATTATATTCAGTAAAAAAAGAAATTTATTTCCAGATTAATTGCAGAGTAGTTCAAATTAATTTGAATATAAATTCCTCTTTACTGAAGATAATTTGTCTACAAATTACATCTACAAATTACATCTTTACATTTCTACCAGAAGTAAATCTATGGTACACTGCCAAATTTTTAGGCATGCATTTTGGAGGTGATATATTGTTTAAAATTGGGATTAGTATGTGAGGTGTAGTTTTTACAAAAAGTTAGCCAATTTCGAATGTATTCTTAAAAAGGTTTGCTACTCCTATGTACTCCTACTTCAATCATGATCTCTTTCTGTTGAAATATGGATTTGTCTATAATGGCATTTAGCTTAACTGATTTAATGTTACATTTCCTAATTTTATTATACTATTATCTAATTTTTTTCAAAATAAATCATTTATATAAATGTTTATTTTGATATTTTCAAAAGACTTTGATGCCAGTTCCTCTAGTTAAAAATCAAAGTATTTCCACATTGCAAATTCAACCAATTGTCGTATTGCAGGAGTTCTTAATGGGGGTTATGGGAACCAAATGCTGGGGATATGAGACTCAATTTCTAAAGTACAGTAAATTCAAGTTGTTGACATATTTGGAAGTCATGCTGGAAACTAATATAAGGAATGGTAATGATTATTTTGACAGTCAAGTGAAGGGGATATGGAACCACTGGACAATCTATTGAGGATCTGGAGTCATCAAAAGGTTAAGAACCCCTGTCCTATTGCAATATAGGTTAACTAGTTAGCCCCTGGTCACTATGTGCCCAAATACACCAAAAACGAAACATTTGTTTCTTATCTGTCAAATTTGAGATTTTTCATTTATTTAGCATAACTTTATATATAATGCTTTTGCTTGTTTCTTTTTCCTCCAGACCAAACTTAGAAATTTTCTTCACATAAAATTGGCAACTAACAAACTATCGATTTACCTTTTCAGTTATTTAGATGATAATTATAAATTTTATCTTAAAATAAAAAAATTATAATTTCTGAAATAAATAAAATGTTATTTAAATTCTGAAATAAATTAATTATTATTTATATAAATGCAATATTTATGCAGCCTCGACGCTGCCGAATGCAAACTGAACAGCCAACATTTTTCGATCAAAAAAGACAGAAATTGAAGTCAAATAACAAAAAGAAATACAGACATTAATAGGAAGTAAACTATGATAATTTAAAGCATAATTTATAATGAGACTGGGATTTTTTTTTCTAAAAGACACAATTAAAGATTCGAATCGAAGAGAAAATAATAGCGGCAGAAGTTCGCACATGCGCAGAAACATGGACTCCACATGCTTATTCCTTTATTATATTGATAATGTTCATAGAAATATAGTGGACTCACATTTTTATGAATCTCCAATTTATAAACTACCACGTTTTTACCAACTATTTAGTTAGTTCCAAAAAGTCCCTAATGTTAATTAATGCCATTCCCATTTATGAACTTTTGATTTTCCGAACTTTTTTGGGGGTCCATACAAGTTCATAAAATCAAGAGTCCACTGCATTATATACTTGAATTGGTACTTGTATAAAGTGTGCTTACTGATTTTCTACAACTACTACTATAGATTTCCAACACATTTTCTATTTCTTATGTAGGAAACAAATGAAAAATGAAATGAAATAGATAACAAATGAAAAAAATTATTCCATTTTACTGCCTTAAAAATTTTAATTTTTTTAATTAATTAATTTAGTTTTGCTTACAACATAATAGTAAAACAATGTTAAGTGGGGCAACATTAAACAAGGATCTACTATATTTCTAAATATATAAATATTAATACTATGATAAAAAATTTTGAAACAAAAAATTTTCCAGTTTTAAATAAAAAACAGCTGTTTTTTATTAAGATTATGACATATTATAACAGTATTTAAAATTACTATTAATAAATTTACTATTTTACAGCACTAATAGGCAGACCAATATGATTCTATAACTTTTTATTATGAGAAGCGTTTTTGGCTCCTTAAGCCATCTTCAGCTCTTACAAAAGCATTTGAGTTGTAGAACAAATTATTTTAGAACAAAAACAAAATGGGTACATTTAAAAAATTTACTATTAATATTACTATCGATAGCTTATTGTTAATAGTAATCAATATTATGATAATTATTGTATTATAAAACTCAGTATATGCATAGATATTTGTAAATATTACAAATATTTTTTTTACCAGAAATTTCTGAAAAAATGCCTTCTTTCTTTATTTCTATTTCAAAACTATCCATAGCATATTTCTTATCTGGCAAAGAACGACGACTCAAAATGGAATGCATCAGTTTCCAATAAGGCCAATCTGGATATGGGCTACCTATAAAATAAGACAGTGTATTTTTAACATATCCTAATTTGAAAAAACATTTTATTATTCATATAATTTATTTTATATATTATTTTATAATATGAATTAAATATTTTTATAAGCAATAAAAGAAATTCATAAAAAAAACATTATCAGTATACTTACAACAGTGGGATTTTAAATTTTTCAAACTAAAATTCATTGTAAGTTAAAGATTATATGCTTATTGAACCCATATATATTATTGTTCAGTATATAATTTTTTACTTCTTAAAATTCTCTTATGATTTGAAATAAACAAAAATTTATTCTTGAAACTAATCTGTAATTTTATTTAGTTGGTTGGTTTGTTAGTTATGCTACAAAATCTCACAGAGCATACATTTGATAGTAGTCACTTCAGATCATGTAATAGACTAGTCAACATTTATGATAGGATTCAAAGACAAACTAAAACTCTTCTTGAAAAATCTGAAAATATGAGATCTAAAATTGAATCCAAATCCTTCAAATGGCATTTTATTTGATATTCCAATCAGTGAAGATATAGAAAAAGTTCAACGAATCAAAGTTCAATTTACAATTGGGATTCATTAGTGCAACTGAGTTATCTGAGCAGCTAGCCCATTTACACAACCATCACTGTGTTGCTAATAAAAATTAAAAACAAACTCAAATGCAAATTTAAAAATCACAAATCATGGAATAATATAAATATTATTAAATGAAATATAATTTACAGAATTTTAATCATTTTGATATAGTTAGAACCGAATGCCATACTTTTTAATTTTTAAAGCAAGAAATTTATTAATATTTGCATTACATATATGTCATTTTATATGTAAAAATTGTTCATTATGCTAGGAAATATTTAACATAGGATTTATGAAAGCTTCTTTCAAAACAGTCTGTTAATTATTAATTTTTGCAACAGTGTATTGATCTGTAATTTATTTAAAAATTATACTTAATTAAAAATTTGTATATATGTTTTATAGATTTATATATTGAAAATTTATTTTAACTGCAACCTTCTTTTCTTCTTTATCCATCTACTAATGTTTTTGTTTGATATACTAAAATATCCTAGTGTATATATTCTACAATTCATTTTTTTTTATTTTATGCAAAATGGGAAATTGAGGATTTTAATAAAGATTAACTATTTAAATTGATCAAAACATTATTTCATAATGAGTACTTTAGAAAATAAAGTAAGAATAAAAAATCATATATACCAATTTTCTATTCTTACTTTACATTATGAATTACTTATTATCACAAATAATTCAACAAGTACTTTAAGCAGGAACACTATTATTAATAACTGTATTTTTATTAATAATAAAAATACAGTTATTAATAATAGTATTCCTGCTTAAAATGCTTGCTAAATTATTTTTTATTTTATGAGCAGTGGAACTTGAAAGTTTTAAAATTATTCATCATCATCAAATAATATATATACAGTCAAACTTCTTTAAGCCACCACCATCGGTTCGAAGGTCCTCTCTGGCGGTAAAGGAGGGTGGCGGTTTATGGAGGGTTAATGGTAACATGTGAGAAAACATGCATAGACTAGAATGATATTGTTTCATTTAATTAAAGGTGATCAGAAATAAATTGCTGAGTAGCAGAAGGATTTTTAGTTTTATATTCACAAATTAAAATCTACTGTAAATTAGTGTTTATTATTTAACTTTACATAATGTCAGAAAAAGTGCAAAACGAAAATGTAAGACATTGACTGTGGTCGAAAAGGCAGAAATAATTAAGAAACTTGAGTATACAATATTATGGAATAACATCTACATTATACAGTATGATTTAAATACACTTAATCATATTTTTGAACAGAATATACAGTTGAGTCTCTGTAGTCTGGCCCTTTGCCAGTCCGACACTTCCAGTAGTCCGACACTCTGCAAACCATCGTGCCACTCACATGAAATTTTCATGTCATAACCATGGTCACTACTTGCCCGTGTGAGAGAGAAAAAGTGACGTAAAGCAAATTGTCAGTCACTATTCACTCACTTATATTGTTTATTGATATTGTTGTGCAGGCATTACAATCAGACTATTTTTTATGCTCAGTATACTGTTTACTGTAAATTAGTGTTTATTATTTAACTTTACATAATGTCACAAATCAGAAAAAGTGAAAAACGAAAATGTAAGACATTGACTGTGGTCGAAAAGGCAGAAATAATTAAGAAACTTGATTAGGAAAAAAGTTTAGTGATTTGGCTTCGTTTTATGGTATTGTACAAGCCACCATTTATGACATAAAAAAAATCAGGATAAAATTGAGGAGTTTGTGAAAGATTTGAACAGCAAGAGCAGTGACAGGAAAGTCTTAATGAGGGGTTTGTGAAAGATTTGAACAGTAAGAGCAGTGACAGGAAAGTCTTAATAAGTGAAAGATTTGAACAGCAAGAGCAATGACAGGAAAGTCTTAATAAACTGAGTGTATTCGTTTTGTAATTCCATTTTTTCTATTGAATATCCAATAATCTGACAAGCCTCTAAAATCCGACAAGCCACGGAACCATATGTGTTGGATTATGGAGACTCTACTGTATTAAATCTATATCTTTATATCTGAAGAAATCAAATATTTCATTTTCTATATAATGTAGATTTTAACAAAAATTTTCCTCATCTTAGAAATTATATTAATGGTTAAAAAATATTATTTGTGTTCAAAATAATGCTATATCTTATAATTTATTAAACTTTTATTTGAAAAATATGTCTGATGAAACTGCTTTTATTTTATTATAAATCTAAAATGATTGTTAAATAATCTGATTGCACAAATGAGTCAAATGTTCAAATGACCTAACTGAAATAAAAACTAGTAATATTAATAACACATTCTCATGGTTAAATAAATGAGCTTGGGTTAACACAATTTACATTAATATAAAAATTTTAAAGATCCAGTTTCTTATATTTTATTCTTGTAATGCTAATGATTGATATCAGTTTTATGTAGATTTAGTTTTTATTTATTTTTACTGTGGTTCATAAAAATATTTAATTCTGCTATCTGAAACTTTCCATTTTACAAATTAAAAACCTTAATAAAATTATTACTATTTTTTATTTTAATAGATGCATTCCTACTTGTTTCCTGTATCATCTGAATAATTAATAATTATAGTACTTCCTGAAATTATATTATTCTGATATTTAATATTTTACTATTGCAAAATTTTTTTAATTTATATGATAACATTATTCCTTCCAACATAACAATTAAATCTTCTTAAATGAATCTGCTGCAGAAGTAAGAAATGTTATGATAATGCTTTTAAAACAGTATTAATAAGTTTGAAGAATTTTTCATATACTATTAGTTGTATTATTTGTTAAGTCTTTAAATATGCTATCTTCATGCATGAAATACATTATATGAATCCTTGATATTGATGAAAATGATGCTTTAATATATCGTTCTTAGTTTACAGACAATTATTCTCCAATCTTTTATGAGAATCTCTCTTAAACTTATAGATGAACAGCACTTGGTTCCAAGCAGGGTTGCAGAGTCATCCGACTCCGATTCCACCTTTTAAAAAAAATCAGACTCTGACTTCGACTCCGATATTCTAAATTTGTAAGGTCCGATTCTGACTCCCAACTCTGGGAAGTTTAAAAATCTGACGCCGACTCCACCCAAAAACCTCTTACTCTGCAATCCAGGATTGCAGAATTGGATGGCAAATGACCCAACTCAGACTCCACCTTTTAAAAAATATCCAACTCCAATTCCCTAAAATCTGTAAAGTCCAACTCCGATTCCAGACAGTTTAAAATTCCGGCTCTGACTCCAATTCCATCCAAAAACCTCCAACTCCCCAACTATGCAACCCTAGTTCCAAGCAATATTGATATCTCTATTTAAGAATTTCTTAAGCATATTTAGCTTTATCATCATGATTAAAACATTGAGGATGGATTTGCTGATCACAAATACAATATATGGCTAACACCATATATTGTACTTGTAATCAGCAAATCTGAAAATGAATGAATTCAATATATGCTTACTTTAGAATTCTTTCAGTGATAATGATTTCATAGACTGAATTTAATTTAATTAATTAATCTTTGTTTATTTTTCCATAATTAAAAATAAAAACTAAAATTTCTTTAATTCTGTAAATATTTCTATTTTATATAATAATCTTTTCTAAATATTACAAGATACCCAAGAAAATAGAAGCACATAAAAGACAGACTTTTTCAAGACTATGAAATTTGAGACTGTTTTGTTTAATTTTAAATAATATCCCTTACAAAAAGTACTAAAAAATAAGATGTTTTCATCTGTTATAAACACCCTTTTCATTTTGAAGATGAATTTTCTTCATTTGTCACTTCTTTGCAGTAAAATTTCTAAATATTAATAACAATCTAGTTATGCCTATTATATTTTTGGATGTACACAAAATTCTCAATTCTCCAATAAAGGTAACTGGAAAATCTCCTGTAATTTTTATCACCACATTCACATTTCATTTTTAGCATATTACAAGAGTTTCTTCATCATTTGAATGTTGAATGTCAAGGACTGACTAACTCCATTGATGTCTCTGCATATATAAGTTATTTTTAGTCTTTCTTCAGTTTCTATAGAAGAAATATTAACAATATGATAGGTAAGTATTGTATCTAATATTTTATAAATTCCATATAAAGTTATTTAATAAATATGATTTCAAAATTTTTTAAAGCATTATAAGTTCACATTTAATTAACTAGCATAAATCAATAGATAATTATCAATAATGAAAATTTAAAATCACTAGATGTAGATATGATATAAAGTTAGAAAATGATGCAAGGTTAAAGATATAAAATATTTTAGAATAGGCTTATTTAATAGACTGAAGCTATCAATTTTGTAAGCTTAAATCTGTTGGAATCTGGATTTTTAATTCATTAAGAAGTCAATGTTTATTAAAAAAAATTTTAATAAACATTGAAAATTTTAATATAATATATTTTAGGATGAGTTTTTAAAATAATAATACTAATTCATGCTTTTAATTCACAAGTCAGGTTAGATTAAGGTAATTAGGTATTTTCTAGAAAAGTTCCTAAAAACAAGATTATGTCTGGATTAATTTTGTGAACATTCATCATATCCTTTTTATTAACTAACTCTGCTTATTGCAGCTAGTGCAGTATTTGTGAAATGTGTGCAATCTTAAGAAAATATGAGAAATGAATATCATAGAATATGAGAAATGCATTTCTCATATTTTCTATTCTCTTTCATTTAAAAAATGCTGGTCACAGACCCTTAAATTAATTTTATGATTCAAGTGACCATTTATCCCAGATTTTGATACTTTGTCCTATACTAATAAATGTTCTGGAAAATGTTCAGGATTTTCAGGCAAGTAGGGCAATTTATCCTGGGCCCTTCATGTCACAAATGCAATAAAAGTAAATTTATTATATAAGAGATGAAATATTCAGAATCTAATCAAACAAGATAATTTGTTAAGAAAGGCTTACATAATTATGTAAACATCACTTTATATTGTATGGATTATAGAAAATTGGCTTTTAGGTACTCATTGTATTTAAATAAAGGCACAATTGTTTATTGCATCCTAATTTTATTCTATGAGATATAGAAATGAAAATTAATTAAGATGATCAGTCATCCTGGATTTTCCAGGATAGTTCCAATTTTTAGTATATAATTTCTTATTGATAAATCTCTTATTTTAAAATCGAACTCCTTTTCAAGATGGACTTTTTGTTATTTTTTTTGAAATTTACATGCAAAATTATCTACATTTGGTATTATTATTTGAAATGCAATGTCAAATCAATATCATCAAGTCAATACTTATTAACAGTGTTTTACTATTCAAATTCTTCAGTTCCAGCTCAATATGGAATAGCTTTTAGGTATTATAATTAAGTTTAAGTGCATATATTGATATTTTTGTTAATTAATAAATAATGGATCTAATAATTTGGTATTATATATATGAAAATAAAATATATTAAAATTATACTTCTAGTTGAATATTTTTTCTATTATAGATAGTATAAATAGAAAACAATTAGCCTATTTAGAATCTACTTATGAATTGCAATCTAAAAATACTAATAAATCATATACTGTAATAAGAAAAATTGCATTATTATTATTTATTTTTTGTTTTACATGTTTTATCAATTCTTAAAAATGGAATATGAAATCTCATGATAATTGAAAGAAAAATAAAAATATCTAAAATTTTATTCTTTTAACAAATATGAAAATATTGCTCATTTGAAAATTTTATGATTTACTTCCATTATAATCCTCAATTTCCATTTCTTTTGCGTTAAAAGTAGATTTTAAATATTACATAAATAAATGTTATCATTATTCTCTTTTTGTATAGATTTAGAAATTAAAATGTAAAAGATTATTATAAATTTTAAAAACA
>AYEL01039548.1:0-32314 GCA_000484575.1 Olivierus martensii
AATAATAATAATATAATTTTGATAATTTATTTGTAAGAATAAGTTACTAGTAACTGAATTGGAAAACTTAATGCATTGCATATTACTCATACATATATCTATGATTATAGATTAAATGAATTGTATATTGGCTACAAAAATATATATATCAAACAGATTTCCCTTAGTTTATGTAAGCATTTAAAATGTTTTAAAGTCAATGTTTTAAGAATTAAATGCTGACTTTAAAATAAACTTCAATATAATGAATTTCTTTCCCTCATTAAATCCCATTATATAATGATAGATGCATTCTTATAGAAATTTTTTCAGATATTAATTTCATAAAAATAGGAACATAATTTTTGATTCTTTTAAAATATTTGAATGAAAAGTAAAGTAACAATGTTTTTTCTTAACATTTCAGTATTTATAGTTGAAATGCTTTAGTCCTGCATTTTTCAGATTTGGAAAGTGCTGGATCACAGAATTTTTTCCTTAAGAAATCCTATATAAATATATACTAATCCCCTATATTTGTGATGATGCAGTTATTTTTAAAGATGATAAAAAATGATTATTTGCAATTAACAAATATTCAATTTAGCAAACTATAAAAATGTGTACCATTTTTTTGATTTGAAAAGATAATTTTCACTTTTGTAAAGAATTTCATTATTAATCAATTATCCATGATAATTTATTTAAATCAATGTATTGAAAATAATGTAATGTATTTTATTTTATGTTATCTTAGTTCAATCCTTAAAATATGTTAAGTTCTACTCAATTTTATTATTTTTACATTTATTACACTTGTTAATTTTTTTTTAAAATTTCTAGAACTTGTAGGTATGTGTGTACAATTCCGATTGTTCTGAATGTTCTTACAATTCTAATTCTTGTATTTTTCGTTGAAAATAGTTTATAACCAAAAGTATTCCAAATAAAGAATTTTTAGTAACCAACTGCATAAAGTGCTTGAATGTTATATTATTTTCAATAATTTAGGATAAATGCAGTAATTTGTAATTGTTAATGTTATTTTTAAATCAGTGATTATATTTTATTCTATATAATAATTTATCATCTCTGATTCAATCTTAATAAAATATTACATATCAGCTCCTCAAATTGTTTTGATAAGAAAATTGCATTCAGGTGTTTTATTCTGATATCAATTTAATGATCTGAATAATTAATTATTTTTATGGTTTTCTTACTTATTCTCTTCACTAATATTATCAGTTATATTATCACTTATGATAATATAAGTTAATGATGTTTAGCATTGATTTTATATTTAGACAAAATTCAGTTTGACTTTTCACTAGAGGACATGATTGAATCTTGCAGTTAGCATATAGCTGGTAGCACAAATATCCATAATTTACTTTACATTTTAAAAAATTTTTGCAACTGTATAAAATTTCATGAAACAATGATTTTCAGATTAGTCCTCGTGTATATAATTTTTAATATAACATATTTTCTATCCATTTGTAACTTTGAACTATGTAATTTTATTGTTATATAGGAATATAAATCTAATGAATGTATTCCTTTAAATAATTAAATCATTTTATATCTATTAATTTTAGTAAAATAATTATTATAATAAAATCTATAATTAATATGTCTTTAACAGATAGAAACAAACAATAAAGACAACTCAAAAAATAAACCAAAAATAAACTTTTATTGATAGTGAAATATTTTCAGACATGTAAACCAATTATTAGTACAACCTCTTATAAAATTATTATAAAAGAACGTTATCTTAAAAATTAAAATCAAACATTTTAAATTTCAAAACAGAATTTTTTAAATCAAATTTAAATTTAAAATCATGAAATTAATCTGATGTTGAAGTTTTTATAAATTAAGAATAAATATCATAAAAATTATATAAAATATAGAAATAATATTTAATACAATCAGACCGATAACTATTATTACTAAAATGTGTAGTTAATGATATTCTACCTTAATTTGGCCAATGAGATATTTCCATGATGCAGAAAGATTACATGAGTGTTTCATATTAATATCTTTTTGTACATATGTTTTCTTGATATATGTGCCATTTTCCTTGTATAAAATCTTTAATGTAGTATATGTGTATGTTTTTTAATGTAGTAGTATTATCTCAATCTATATTCCTGTCAAGAGTCATGCTACATAATGCTGTATTATTTTTGCCTTTTGCAATGTCATGATTATGTTGCTGTACTCTATTTTATTTTATTTTTGGTTCACTTTTTAAGTTATTTTTATTATTGTATTAATTTATATGAACTTAAATTTTAATATGAATAACAGGTAGAATTTTAATATTGATTTTTTTTTCAATTTTTTTAATTTTCAAAAAATTACATATATTTTTATAAATAATTTATCAGAATCAAAACTTTTTTTTTTTTAAATTAAAGATAAATTTACAATCAATATTTGAAGAAAATTTCATTATTTTTTAAATAATAAAGGTATAATACTTGGCACATTTATTGTTGCAGTAGGCTTAAATTTAAAAATCAATTAATACTTAGGAACTCAAAAATTCAAAATCAAATAGCAAGAAATAGGCTAAATAATAATAATCATCATAAATTAATAAATTATTGGTTTATAGTTTTCAGTACTGTATTTATATTAATGCCTTTGGAATGTTTTAATGTTAATACATAAAATGGTTGAGCTATTTAATGCTTTTTTTATACTCAAAAATCAATTGAAAATTTCTACATTGGAATTAATGGAAAATGAGTTTTCAGTTTACAAATTTTCATTTAATGAACAGTTTCAAGGTTCCAAAAATTATCTTCATAAATCGAAAGAAATCTGAATATTATTTTTATAACATGTATTTTAAAAATATGCTACAATAGCATATATTTATAATTGATCTATCATTCGCTTTTTCCTTTCTATCCATATTATATGCTTTTTTCTTTCTATCCAGCACATATTTTATCAGCATTTTTGTCAATAGTGTAAGTATATATATCATCTTTTTAGAATCTATAAATTCTTGATCTTTCAGAATGCCAGATTTTACAGTTTATTGTACATACAGTACAATAAACTGTAAAATATGGTAGTACTCTAAAAGATTGCATCATATAATTTTTCAAACTGTCTTCTTGAAAACTATTATTATTTTATCTTTCAACAGAGTAAATGGAAATAATAAATAAACAAGATGTATCAGATATATAGTACCACAACTTAATAAATAAAAGCAACCAATAAGCCAAATGAGCGATAGGAAAAGAGGAGAGAAGCTTCTCTGGTTTATATTACAACTGAGGCAGGCTATGTGGATAGCCGAAAACGTTTTTGAATAAACGATTTTTCTTACTCATTTGGTTTATTGGTTGCTTTTATTTATTAACTAAAGTAAGAAAGTTTTTCATTATTCAGTACCACAACTTATTTTATTATAATGTTTAATTTTTGATAGAGTTAAATAATAAAATTACTATATTTGTATATTAATTAGGAAAATCAAGGAAAATGACTAGAGTTATTTACTGACTGTCTTTACAACAAGTTTTTACAATACTAGTTATAAATCATTGCCCAAGCTGCAAAACTTTAGCTATTGAAAAACACTAACTTCAAGATACAATACTGTTGTTTGTTTCTATTTATAGCCATCTATTGGATGATGAAATCATCAGTGCCATTTTACATCATCCACTAGAGCTTATTGTAACAGAATGATTAATATGAGCAATTGACAATGCAATATATTATATGCATTAAATATGCAGCTCTAAAAAGTGGCATATGATGCAACATTTTGTGTACTACTACAAATAAAAGTTTTTATTGTTCGATATAAAGAATGAATAAATCTTTATTATTTTTAAGAATATTTTCTGTTAGTAGATATTTAAAATTTATGTAAGAAAATTATAAAAAAATAAAATTTTTCTTCTTTTTATATAAATCAAGATGATTAATTATATTTAGATTAATATAGTATATATGATATGAAATGAAGATTAGTTTTATAAACTTCTGCATTATTATTAGTGCTGTTGTCTGAATTTTATTTCATATTTAACAAAAATTTGTTAATTTTGAAATTTTAAGATTATTTCATAAAATATGTTTGAAACAAAAAGTAATTTAAATAATCATAATTCTAAATCTTTATATCAATAGAAATTAATGTTTTGATTTCATTGTACTTTTTTATTTTTTTAACAAAATAAAATAAAATGTGTTTGATATTACTTTCAGGCATGGACAACGTGATACTGCTCAAATATTGCTTTCTCGAGGAGCCAAATTTACTGCTGATTATTCTGGGCAAACACCTCTTGATTTGTGTGTTCTGGTTGGTTTTTTATTTTATAATTGTTAAATTATAATTTACAAACAGTTTAATAAATTTATAATTATATATTAATAATATGCTATTTAAATCATTATAAAACAATAATTGTAAAAGTTTGTCATCTGTTCATTTGCTTAGAACTCAAAATGTATATTGAACTATAATATATATATTTTTTTTTTAAATTATCAATTCTTAAATAGGAATCGATAATTAAAAGTATTTCAGAAATATTTAAGGCATAAGGATATAAAGTATAAATATTTAAGGATATAAAATATGTCAGAAATATTTAAGGCAAAGCATTACTGCATGAAAACTAATAAGCATTTTATTCAGATGTTTTTAGTCAATTTCCATTTGACCATCATCATTGGCTTGGCAATATTCATTGTGATTGAACAAATAAAAAACACAATAAACAACATATCATTATTTATTGCATTCTTCTTATATTTGATTATCATAAAAAAAACTTAATTTTATGATCAGTTTTAAACAGAAAATTCTAAAAAGTTATTTAAAATATAAAATTAATATTAAAATATTTGATTTGATTACAAGTTGTTCACATGAAATCTCCCAATTAATAAATGAGTTTAACTGAAAACTATGGCAGATGGAATCATGCCATTTCAAGTTACTGTGCAAAATATTTAAAAACTTTTATTTAATATTTCAGAATATATCCAAATAAGCTCCATTAGCATATCTTACCAGTACGTAAGCAATCTTTAATTTTAGATTATATGATGTTCACCATACATAGTATGATGATCCAGATTCACATCCATAATTTTTCTGCAAAATACTGCAATTTATTGTATTGGGGTGAAAAAATCAAATAGGAAAAAATACATTTTTGATTTGATTATGCTGGAGAATGACACAATCAAATTATTGTTCCATTACATCTCATCCATAATTGTAAGAAAATTTGTCCAGAAAATTATGAGCATCTGATATCGATTGTGATAGTTTATCATTGTAAAAATCATAAACTAACACAATGAAACTAATTTTAAGTTGAAGAAATAGAAACTGAAGAATAACAAAAGTATTCAAGCATACCCAGATAAATATTTCCATTAATGATTTATTTAGGGAAAAAAGAATGTTAAGTTTTGTGTTTCATCATCTCACACTAAATATTGATCTTTGTGCTATTTCAGATTATATCCAATTACATGAATCTAAAATTCCTAGATGTGTACAATTGAGCAATTGAGTTTATTATGGATATGGAAGATTAAGCACTATGTCTGATGACACAGAAGATTAAGCTTATTTGAAATATAACTTTTATCCAAATAATCAAAAGATGATGAAAATATTTTTTTAAATATATTTGAAATTACAGAAAATATAAATAATTAATTAATTAATTAGAAATTTTAAAGATATTAACAATGTAATCTATTTTGTGATGATATCATATAATAGCCTATTTATTGTATGCTGAACATTGTTGAAAGATAATTGAGATTCTTGTCAATACAAGTAAGCATCTTGATAGTAAAAATGCTGTCCTCATAGCTAGAAAGATAAATGAAATCATTAAAATAAAGAACATTATCTCAATATTGAATATGAGAATTCAAGTGCAGTTGTATGAATGGTTTTTCACAAAGATGCACCAAACATACCAAACCAGCCTGGCATGAAAATTTTCTGATTATGAATTATTTGAATCAGTCAGTTTCAAGCAAAAAATGTATATTTGATAAAATGGCAAAGGAAGTCACAAAGGTCTTTCAGAAAGTCCAATAAGTTAGAACTCCCTGAAAAGTCTCCATATTTCATCATTTCAAGCAGAATTGCTTGAATTTGATTGTTAAAAAAATTCTTTATAGTTAGAAATTTTTCATGCTAGACATGTTTGGTATTGATGTATCTTTCTGAAAAACATATGCAATATTTACAATTTTATTTCAGCAAACCAGACTATATATTGAATTTTATTTTTTGGAGATACCATTTATACCTTATCAATTACAATGCCACTACTGGTTTACATTGATGAATCTGAAAAATACCAGAAAAAGTTTTTCAGTTGTCTGCATAATGACATAACATCCTATTCCTATCTATTGTATATTTCATTTAAATCAGGGCTGTCAACCCAAGGCCCACTGCTGTAATGAATGCGGCCCAACATAAAATCATAAATTTCCTTAAAACATTGAGATTTTTATGCACTTATTTTTTATATTTTTTGAAATTTGCCGTAACATCATCAAATATCTCACTAATAAAGAAAAAGAAATTTGTTTCATTTTTGTACTAAAAATATATAAAAAATTAATGAAGTATTGAAGTTTTTTATTATTTAAATACCTATCTACATTTCCTATTTTCATTTTCTAAAATATTTCTTATTTCAGTGATTAAAACTTCTTGACCTGCTCAATGATTTTAAAAATTTCTGAATGAAAACAAGTCTAAGATTATTATGCTGCAATATTTTTGCTTATGTGCCATGGTGGATATCATATATTGTACATTATTTACTAACTTCTTTGCTTAATAACTATCGTTAGAATTATTACATTTTATGTGCGGCCCGAAACCATTTTTTTCTTCAAATGCGACCCACGGAAGCCAAAAGGTTGGACACCTCTGATTTAAATTCTTTCATTCATAGAGAAGATTTGATGTGGATACCTTATATCATGCTTAAACAATTAGAATGTAAATAATAATGCTGTGGGGGTTGGGGGGTTGAAATTGACTAGATTTTGGCTGAAAAACTTGAGCGACGTGGGTAAGCGATGCGTCAGGGGTCCAGAAATGAAGCGAGACATGCAGCAAACAATTGATAATTAAACTATTTATAACTAAATAATATATTTAATATAAAATAATAATAATACTAATAGTACAAATAATAACAATAATAATAATACAAATAATTAGAAAACATATAACATGAATCAAAGAAAAATAGAATAGAATAAAACTAACGAAAGTATTGATGCAAAGTTAAAGCCGAATCCTAACCTTAACGGGGGCTTTAATGCACGAGAGACAGACAGAACCCATAAACATACCATGAGAGAGAATCTTTTTTCCTCCTTTTTTTCACAATTTCCTTAGTTTCTTGAAGTGAAAACGAAACATTGATGAACATAAAGACGATGACATCCACTCAAACATAGACATAGTTGAAGAGAAGTGAAGAAGGGATGAGCTGAGCCACAGCCAGCCAGCTGGAGTCAAAGCCGGAGTCAACTCAACTAATTCAAAAGTCTATACAAACTGTTGAAAATCCCCTCTTTCCTTTTTCACTCCTTCTACTTTCTTTTAATTTTCCAATCATGTCAAATTGAAGAGAAGGTGGTTCAAAACGAAACTAAACTCTTCATTTGCAAGGGAAAATTCTATTCTTGCATCTTAATTGGTGTAGAAAACTGTCAAAATAAAATTATCCTAGTTTACTTTAATTGGACCCATGACCTCAGTCACTGGATCCCTCGGTTTGTTTTCTCTCTTAGGTAATATTTTATGAGTCTAACTGACAAGTCTAACATCATTTCTCTCTCCTGATCAAAAAGTCATTCAAAAATAATAAAGTTTTCCCGGTTAATTTCGTTAGCTTCACAATATAAAATGAAGTTATTATATTTAATCCGTACAATTAATTCAGTTAAAAGAAGTTTCTGACAAAGAACTAAAATTATGCTTTTCAAGTTTACAATATTTGTTATAAGAGAAATTTTCCCTACAAAAATTGAGCTCTCTAAAACAGCTCGTCTTGCATCATGTGATTTGTTAGTTCAGTTGTTAATTCTCCTTTTTTTTATTACAATCAATCCAAATCCGACAATATCATTATTAAAATTAATAAAATTATAACCATATAAAAATATTTAAGTAAATGATAATTAACATATTATAATGATAACAAATTATTTAATTAATTAAAAATATCCTCGTCAACAGTTCATTAGTTTTTAGTTTCTTAAAGATGATTTCTAGACGATTATTATTTTAAATTCTGTGAACAAAGTCTGATTATATTGTTTGTTTGTGTTATATACTTGACACCTGTGAATGATGTGATGTCATAGTTTCGGATTCCATTGGAAGAAAAAAAAAGTCTGTCTGAGATCCTATATCACTTTCGGCTTTCCAAAATTTTCATTAAATATGAAAATGAAAATTTTACAAAATGTCCTGTTGAGCTGCATACAGAAATATAGATAAATAATCCAGTTTGATGTTGCGCTGAACGAATATCTTCCGGAAGTCGAGAAGTTGAAATGGAAATAGTCACTGTTAGACGATGTTCTTGAACTGTTGAAACTTTAGATGGTTTGATATAACTTCAGTTCGTTGTTCAGTTTCTCCCTTAACAAAATACTAAAAGTTCACAAGTTAATATTGACAAGAAAACTTATTAAAATTTCGAATACCAGTTTGGAAAAAAATGTGACAGATATCTTGTATTTAAAATTCACGGTAGCACTTGCAAATTAATTGTCTGACAAAACATTTTTATCTATTTTTCATTTCAATATTCTTTATTATTTATTTAACCAGATTTCTTTAGATGACTCTCTCTCAATGTTTATAGGTCGTTAACGACATAAAAATCAATAATTATGTTATGGGGATTCATTAAGCTAAACTATCCCTAACTTCTATCTAGAATGTTGAATTATAAAAAAAATTATCATTAAACTAACATTCACTTAACATATAATAAACTACATATAATATATATACAGTATTATAAAAAAAGTTCTGACTTAAAATTATGTAATATCTAGATATATGAAGTAAACTAAAAATCTAATTATTCTATTGTATTGTAATTATGCAGTTACTTTTTTGGTCTGTTTTTCTAAGAATCTTTATCTTTATTCTTTTTATATCTAATACAAACTAATATAATATTATCAATTTCGTATTCTAATAAAATACTATATAACTTATAGATATATACTAATAAAATGTATTCTCAAATGAAAAGTTTGTTCCATTATTACCACATGCAATGCTTTGCCCAATCTCTTCAAATTTATCTTATAAGCTGTATCATTCCTTACTGCCGTCATTTAATTTCTACTGACTTTGTTATTTATAATCCTGTGAAGTCTATTATTATAACTTACAAAAAAAATATCGCTTTGTCCGCAATCATCATAACCTGCAAAATATTTATTTCTCCACTTATTAATATAAAGAATCCTGCCTATGAAGCGCCCTGTGGGAGGGATCATCTGCTTCAAAATTTTAATCCTATAAAGGAAGCAGGCATTTGCACATACTGAGCATTTCTCGCTCGCGCATCAATTTATCAACTAATTAATCCATGTTTATTGTACTTCCAATGTGCCATTTTGCGTGGTCTCATTGGAAAGCGCTCTGTCCCTTTTATCCTAATTTTAAAAATTTGCGCAGGATACTGTATTCCGAAGCCGAAAGGAGCAGAAAGCCTCGTATTCTAACGGGCGTGTGCCCACAACATCGACATGCACTCTGTGAGTCTGGCGGGTCTACAGCAGAACAGAGAAGTGCCAGTGCCATTACTGAAGGCTTAATCTGGCCGGCTTGTTTAGCAGTCTCTTACCACTTTGCACTAGCTTGCAATAGGCCTATTCTAATCCCGAACCTATAGGAAACGCGAAACATACGCATTCTGAGCTTTCATGCTCGCGCAAGTATTACTTTAAAACAAAGGGAATCGGTCCTTCATCGTCCCATATGCACAACATATTTATTTATTCAACACTTATTTCTCTATATACCATATTCTACTTAATTATACCAAAATATAGAGATATCTCGTGAAATTTAACAGGCTAATCATAAACATTTGTGGTGCATTCTAAGTTCAGACACAAAATTATATAACTATTCACATTCATATAAACTGATTTTATAATGATTTTACCTCGGGCTTTAGGAGTTCAGTATTATTTTCTTTCTTTGGAAAATTTAGTCCTACATATAAACTTATCGCAAATTTCTAAAGTTTTATTCTATTGTCGGCAGTCCAGATACAAGAATGTATCTCACTGGATGGATTCTTATCAGGCAGCATTTGTTCCTATCTCGCCTCACTTCCATCCCCTTTAGTGAGCGTCATCGTGAATTGAAATTAACAATGCATTGAAAAAAGATTTGTGTTATTCACATCAATTTTTATCAATTTTCAATTTAACTTTGATATTCAATTTCTTACGGGATGTTCAGTTTATCCCATTTGATAATTGCTTTATCTCCACTGAATGTTCGTTTCACCCTACTTCGTTTTACCCCACAGGATGTTCACATCACCACACTCCTGACACCAATTGTAAGACCCACACGGCCTGCAGGCCCGAGGACGATGATAACAGGTGTTGGCCTAAAGAGCGGTGAGAGACCTGCGTAAGAACGGGTAATGAGGTTCAGCAGATAAAACAGAGACGACGTTCAATATGAACAATCTCCTTTATTAGAGAGAGATCTTTAACATTGTTTTTTTTTAACAAAAGAGAAGTACCTGAATATATATATCCAAAGGTTGATGACTAATACAACACTGATGTCGGACTCCGACACAAAATAGTCTTTAGTCCAAATTTTTAAGTCTTCAGTCCTTATTTCACTAATGGGATTTTCTGGAGCACATGGAGGACCTGGTGTACGATAATGATTCACACAGTCGTCTTTTCCTCACTCAAGAACCAATAAAAATAATCTGAATGAATAAAAATAGGTAAAGGTGGAAAATAACGGACGACCTAGTAGAACTTGCGGAAGCTGGTGTTGGTCAAAACATTGTATTGGGAAGGGCGGCGGATGGATAGAACAAGTGTAGTAGTGGACCAAGCGCCGATCGAAGGCATCACGGGCTCTTAAATACTCGTGATCTTCCTGACCCTTATTCCCGGGTTGAGAACAAAGTTGTTTATTTCTCTAACATTTGTCGAGACAGGTGTCCGATTCGCGACTATCTGGCAGACACTTGGTACAAACATTATTCTTCAATTTATTATTATGATGGACGAAGTTCGCGAGCGGATCGAAATACCACATGTTATGTCATCGTATATCTCCATTATTGTCTTTCTTGAATCATTCTTCCAAACAACGTTTTCGTTTCATCTCCGATTTCCTTTTAATTGTTCAGACGCGGATGAGGAGAATCATAGGTGAGAACAGATATACAACATACGACCTCGTTTCCAGGTCCTTAAAATGCTAATAGATACTAGAGACAATAGGGGCAGAACTTAAAATTTTTGGTCCCCGCAAAATATTATTTGGGACCCTACCACAAAAAAAAAAATTTTATCTAGCCATCTTTATTAGAAAATAACAGACCCAAATACTACCAAAAAAAAAAAAAAAAACATTTTTTTTTATTTAGATATTTTTATTAGAAAATAAAAAAAGAATAAAACTGCATCATTTTAAATACAATTGAAAATTATCAAATGAAAATATATCTAAAATTTAAAATTCTTCCTTCTGGATTTTAAATTTGCAAAATCTCTAATCACATCTTTTATTTCCATACTTTTGACTACTGTTCCTATCACTGCACTGTTTTGATTCAATGAATGTTTCACTCTTTTCATGGTGCATTTAATTTTTATTGTATTATGTTATTAATCTAAAAAAGGGTAAAGAAAGTATAGACAAAGAGGATTTGGGCCCTCTATAATTCTGGGCCCCCTGCATTGCAGGGTCCTGTACATTGTAGTTCTGCCACTGAGAGAGAATAATCTAATACTATAAAATAAGCAATTCTTTTATATTTGTTTGCAAGTTTTATCTTGAAAACAGGCCAAAGAATTTTGATGAAATGAGATGAATTTACTGTTATTGGGTTGAAAGAAAGCAATTTTTTTTAGATCTCAACTTTGGGAAAACTCATTTACCTATTGTGCTTCATATTTGTATATCCTATCCTATACAGTAAAACCCTGTTTAACGTGGGGGATACATTCCAATGAAACCAAGTGCTAAACAAAACAGCGTTAAACAAGATCATCTTAACACAAATAATGAAACTTGTGAAACAGAACAGTAAATAAAAAAATATATGTACCAATTTTTTAAATTTTATTTTATAACATGTATTACTATTAAATTACATTAATTATAGACTTTTTTATCACTAATATCGATATGTACTCATAAATCATTCATGAAAATCAAAAATATTTGAGTAAATAATTTATAGATGAGGAAGGTTCTTTCTCATTTGATACTTTTGTTTTTTCATTAAGGGTGATGAGGAAGGTTCTTCCTCATTTGACACTTTTTATTTTTTCGTTAAGAAGTCATCTAACGTTGTTTGCCTTTTCTTCTTTCCTTCAGCAAGCAATTATCAATACTGAGACATCGCATCCATGACACTTCATCTTACCTTTGAATTACTATCAAAATTTGGATCATTTTGTATAACTGATCCATAATTTCCATAATAGTGGTTAAACTTGTTTTGAGAAAATCCATTGCAAGTTCCTTTTGCTTCTCATCTTTAGAAACACTTACTCTTGATAACCGATCATAAATATGAACTGTGACTGCAGCAAACTTTCGTATATACTACACTACACTGATATCAAATGCACTGTGAGAAGGCATAGGAGTATTAAAGCAACAAATTCGGGCAATTTTGGATTTATGTGAGTATAATGGTTTGAAATACCACGCCAAAGTGAGTGAATCAATAAAAAATATAGAATTCGAAAAAACCGCATTATATTGAAACAGTATTAAACAGAGCAATGTTAAGTGGGGTCTTACTGTACTATAAGGTGATCAATTTTTATCACTTTATAGTACAGTATTATTGTAATGTTGCTTGTCCAAAGAAGCATTTTCTGAACTTTTTCTCTGACAGAACACTTCATAAATCCAGAAATTTTCATGGAACACCTTGATTATTTTATAGTATAGGCAGGTATTAATAAATAAATTAGGCAAGTAAATATAAGAGATGAGAAAACAAAACAAATGTTTATTATCAAATTGTAATTGTTGTATGTAAAATAAAACACACAAAAATAGTAAAACAAACTATTGACTCCAGTTTCAACTTGGCACAGCATTTAAAATCATATGTGGTTTATATTAATTTTCATAATTTTTTACAGAACTCTTATTGAGTTTCTGCAGAATATAGTTTGGGAAACACTGGTCTAAAGTTTCATTTTAATTTATTCTTAATTCATGTTCTATGCATTTGTACTTGTAATAAAATAGTAATTTTAATTAATAATAATTTTTAAAACTTAAAAACAAAAAACAGTATGAAGGGATGAAGAACTAAGCTATATTTGCATTATTGAACAAAGATGTCAGTAAAATCAACACTGAGATCATTGAGCAGCTGTCTGGAGATTACAGTCTATAAAAGCTATAATTCAGTCAAGAATCAGCCATAAGGAGCATTCCAAATCACATTGGAATTTTTCAACTCCATTGACAATTCCAATTTGTCACTGCATGAGCTGAGACTAAAGAACACAATCATCATGCTGCTGTGCAACTTGGATGTCTCTGAAGGATTCTGCAATGGAATGAGGCTGATTCTGACTAATCTCTGTAACATCATCATCAAGATGAAAATCTTCACTGGAGTCAAGAAGTACACATTATGTGAATCATACCTAATTCAGTCAAAGATTAATTTAGATTGTACAATGCAATAACAACAGTTTCCTATAAGACTAGCATTTGCTATTACTGTGCACAAAGTCCTCCTTTACCAAGAAAAACTCATTCTTCTCACTACTAATATGATAAAAAGAAATAAAATATTTACATGAAAAACTTTTCATGCATATCATTATATGATATTTACTACATTAAGTCTATATAATCAAAAGAGAAATGAATGTTTATAAGACATGTTTATGGAATTTATGGGATATAAGCCATTGAGAGTAACAAAATCAGTACAAAAGACAAAAGGAGGGTCCATTATATTTTGATATAGGTTATAAGAAAGTTTAATGATTTTTGGGATACTGAAATATGACTTTAAATTGTACTTATATTTTTATAAAATTAATATATATATATTAGCAGACCTGGCCACGCATTGCTGTGGCTCAGTTATCATATGATAAATTAATATATTATACTAAATTATTCAACACAGTTACATTAAAACAGAAACCATCATAAGATTTTTAATTTTATATTTTATTTGTTTTATATTCAAGTTTAATACAATAATATACATATAATATCAGAATTGTTAATTGATAACATATAGTAAATTAAATTTTATAAATGAGATATAGAAAGATTGATTTTTAACTGTAAACAGTTATATTATTTTAAATTATAACCATTAATTTAAATTCAATTAAGCGGAAATCGATGAACAATATTTTTAGTCATTTTGTCTTTTGCTAATACAAATAGATTAGATAGTGTTCCAAGTCGTGAGCATGCAACATATAATTGGCCGTGAGAGAAACATGGATTTTCTAAGTCCAAGCCGCAAATGGACATTGTCTGCCCTTGAGACTTGTTAATGGTCATCGCGAATGCCAAACGAACAGGGAATTGAAGCCTTTTGAATGATATTGTAGTATCTGACGGTATCATTGGGATATGTGGCAACAGGACAATTTCTCATTTAAACTTTCCTGTCAAAATGGTTGCTTCAATAACATTTCCGGTGATTTTTTTGATGACCAAACGTGTGCCGTTATAACAACATGAAATAAGAAAATAAATAGCACTATCTATTCAATACTTACACAACCAAGATGTTTGAGTAAGATTGTATAACTGTCACCGCCATCTATTAAAAACTCATGGAACTTAAAAATGAACTACAACCCTTTTCCTATAAAATATCCTTAAATGAGATGTTTGAGTAAGATTGTATAACTGTCACCGCCATCAATTAAAAACTCATGGAACTTAAAAATGAACTACAACCCTTTTCCTATAAAATATCCTTAAAAATATCACTTATCGAAATAAAAACTTCCTATCTTTTAAGTTAGACCAAACAATACATGTTAACAAAATTTCATTGAAATCGGTTGAGTGGTTTTGGAGATTAGCAAAAACGAACATCGTGACACGGGATTTTTATATATAAAGATATATATTTATTTTAATTAAGTGTGATTTAACAGAATTTAGTGAGTCACTCACACACACAGTCAGTCACTCACACACACAGTCAGTCACTCACTCACTCAGTCAGTCACTCACTCACTCAGTCAGTCACTCACTCAGTCACTCAGTCACTCACTCAGTCACTCAGTCACTCAGTCACTCACTCACTCACTCAATTCTGTTTTACAGAATAGATAAAATCCCAAAAAATGTATGTAAAAAAGATAGTGTACATATGAAAAAATAAAAAATAGATTCCAAACCACAAAAATCAATTAGGATGTGTTAAAATAAATTATATGAAAATCTATATTAAAATCTTAATTTGAATTTTTGTCTTGAATGCACTTTTATTTCATAAACTTATAAACATATAAAGTAAATTACATTTATAAATAAAATATATGTCATGATTCATGAACACAAAAATTGGCCAAAAAAGTATTCTTTACATATTTGCATAACAATTAGATTTTATTTGCTATCATACTTTGACAATATATTTGTTTGTATAAAACTTTAAAATCATTTTTATTGCTCAAAATATTTTGGTCATTGTTTTATGCTCATCATGCTAGCATTTAATTTTGTTTCAGAAAGTACAGATTTCCTAATAACAGCTTCATTTTTCTTAATGGCTATTTATAGTAGCTTCATTCAAACCAAAAATGCTTACCTTTAGACATTGAAACCATTTCCAATTACAAGATAATCTAAAATTGTAGTATCCAAAGAGATAGTTTTCTCTTTGGCTTTTTTTATAGTTGAATTATCTAATGATGATGTAAAAACTTACAAAAAATTCTAAGAATTTTTTTCAAAATTAAGAACAATTTTCTAGAAAAATAAGTAGGAATGTTTTTCTTAGAATTAAAATCAAATAGAAATTTTAAAAAGGCAAATTTATTAGACTATATACAATACAAACTTCAAGGGAATTATAATCCAAATAAATCCAAACTTGCCAAGTTGTTTGGATTTATTAGACTATGTTAGATCAAAACAAACTGTGCAAAAAGAGAATTGAAATGTTTTCTAGACTGTTAAATAAAAATCATGTAAAAAATTCCATATAAAAACTGAATTAAGTGTATTTTTAAAATTGGAATCTTGACTACCATATTCATAAAGAACATTTTTAAAGACAGCCATAAAATTTTTGAAAAATAAATCAAAATTAGAATAAAAATTTTATTTTTTTTTTGTCAAAATAAAAATTTAATTTAAAAAAATATGTATTCAAATTCTTATCATTCTTTCACAGTTTTATACAAAAATTGTAAAAATTTAATTTGTTTTGGTGTGGTTGTTTTCAAGCATTAGCAACTGGAAGAAGGCAAAGAATGAGGTCATCAGCTATGGTGGAAGATGAATGCTCAATCAACTAGTCAGGAATTGAAAGAATGCAAAAAAAAAACTGATTTGATATTTTACTTTATATTAGCTAATCATTATATTTTGTTTTATAAAGTTATAAATGAAAGAAAGAAATATTAGAAATTGTTAATTTATGGTAAATAGTTCTTTTACAATATATATATTTTTGTAAATAAAATTATAAATTTATATATAACAATACCAGACAGGGCTGCACCCTCTCCCCATTTCTCTTCAATCTCTACACTGAAGTAATCATGTGGAAACTGGACCTGAAAGAATCCGAAGTGGGGGTGAAGATTGGGGGTCGGACAATAAGCAACATCAGGTTTGCTGATGACATGACCTTGCTGGCGGAAAACGAGAAGGATCTGAGGCGGATGATAATGAAGCTAAAAAATGAAAGTGAGAAGATGGGACTTCAGTTGAACATCAAGAAAACAAAAATTATGGCCACTGCCGACAAGGAAGTCCATATAAAGATCAACAACGAGGAGATTGAGGTGGTCGACAGCTTCATCTTCCTGGGCTCCAAGGTAGACTGCAATGGCAACTGGCACCCCGAAATCACACGAAGAATCGCCCTCAGGTGCACAGCGATGGTCAACATGGACCCAATTTGAAGGTGTAAGGATGTCTCAATCACCACCAATCGCAGACTGGTCACCGCCATTGTGTTTCCCATTGCCACCTACGGGTGTGAGACCTGGATCCTAACAAAGGCCGACAGGAGAAAGATTAACGCGTTTGAACTGTGGTGCTGGAGAAGACTCTTGAGGATCCCTTAGACAGTGAGGGTCACCAACAAGTCAGTCTTGGAGCCCATCAATCCCGATTTTTCCCTGGAAGGCAAAATCACCAGGCAGAAGCTGACTTTTTTCGGTCATGTGATGTGGGCCCAACTCGCTGCAGAAGAATGTGATGCTGGGGAGGATGAGCGGAACAAGACCTAGAGGAAGACCAAAGTCCCATTGGCTGGATACAATCAAGAAGGATACAGGCAAGAACATCAAGGAACTTCGGGAATTGGTCAAGGACAGGAAGACATGGAGGAACATGACCCATAGAATAGCCAAGAATTCGACACAATTGAACACCTAGAATTGATTGAATATATATGAAGCAATAAAAATATAAATAAAAATAATAATGCATTTATTTCAAAAGAAAACATCAAAATATTGGTTTGTTTTAGTTAGACAGACATAAAAATAGTAGTAGGTAGATTTGATTTCATTGTTTTATATATCCAGATGATATCATAGATGAAGTTATTAAAATAATTGAATAACATAATCATAAAACTTTTAAAAACAGTGAAAAATAATATTTTTTTCCCTGAAATTTATAATTGGTTCCGAACTTATGCAATTTCAATTTGCACATATTCCCAAGTTATGAATATTTGATTTATAGAACATCCATATTTATAAATGTGAAATTTCAGTAATTTTAAACAGTATGATAGAATGCTCTAGCAACCAATATTAGATAAAAAATTACATACCTAGTTAACATATTATGGCAATATTTCAAGATGGTAGCAATTACACCAAAACAATTCTCACTTCATTATCAGAACTTTTTGTTCAAATCTATGAAATAAGAAACTTCTAATTGGTCCAGTTATGAAATATATTATAAAACACAGTGTATAGAGTTATTTCAATATCTTAAGGGACTAAATAATAACAGTATCTGAGTTATGAGCATATTTTTGTACAAATTATATTAGTAACTCAAGGAGTGACTTATATACGGTATTATAACTGTATACAGTCACGTATACAGTTTCAGAGATACATAGATGTATAAATCTCTCTATTTTTGTTAAATTTCCATAAAATGTGAATAAAAATTTCATCAAACAATTTATTTTTTTACAGAAAAAGTAAATTGTTTAATGAAACTTTCATTCACACTTATAGCCTTTTCTTATTTATGCTAAAATATGCTCATAGATTTCATTTGGCTGTTCTGTTTGCTAATATGCCTAATCATATATACCAATTTAAGCATTGTTAAATTTATGCAGTTTTTGATTTACATGGATTTTTTTGGACAAATTACTAATGTAAGTTGGGATAAGAAAACATTGATATACAATTTGCAAAAGTGTACCTAATGATGTATTTATCATATACTCAATTTCAAGATTATGAGTCAAGCTTCTCTTGTACAGAATATTGGTGTTTACTCCTTTAGGAATTTTATGATGTTGTATGAGATCTCTCTTTTGTCAAATTATATTATTTTATAATAAATTATTTTTGTGAAACATATTTATAAATAAAAATTACTCTATAAAATTTAGTCATATTTTTGGATTTATTCAAAATGTTTCCATATTTTTGAATTTATAAACATTAAAGCAATCATTTTCTTGGGATTTATAAAATATCATGACCCATTATTAAATATTCTTATTAATTATTTTTGATTATTTTGAATGATTTGTGATTTTTTTATCATCAATATTATGGTTATTAATCCATTGTTATCTGAGTAAATATTTAATAATGGAAACTGTAAAAAATTTAAATATATTAATAATAATTATTTTTAAATTTAATAAATAAATTCCAAATAAATCAATCCTGATAATTTACAAGAAATACAAGAAATCACAACAAGCACTTGAATCAGGATAAATGTACTATTTTATTATTAGATACATATATATTGCATATACTAATAATACAATTTTTTCCAGAAACGTTTTTGGCCTACTATGGCCCTCCTCAGCTGGTAATCTCAAGTGAGCAACTCACTTGAGATTACCAGCTGAGGAGGGCCATAGTAGGCCAAAAACGTTTCCGGAAAACAATTGTATTATTAGTATATGCAATATATATTAACATAGTTCATTAAAAGTAAAGCACCAACTTAAATTTTTTATTTCAGGGTGGATATAGTGAGACAGCAGAAGTTTTATTAAATCATATGCCAGAATTATATGAATCACTTATTCAAATGGCTCAAAGACCAGAAATAGTGGAAGATACATTATTAAGAGTTCTTTGCTATTTATGCCATTTAGGAGATTGGCAAAGAATACATATTCTTCAATGTCTTTCTGATCTTGTATCACATGCTGGCCATAAATTGTTAAGTGTTTCTAGTAATTTTACATTACAGGTAAATAACAAGTCTAATCAAAAACATAAAAATAAGCCAAGTAAGGTATTAAGAACTTAAGATATTTATAATAATTTAGATGCAACTATTCTGCTAACTTTATTTTCTTAAATTTCCAACCTAATAGCTGCTTCAAAATTGTAACAAATAAAAAAATAAGAGAAATACAGTATTATATTATACTTTGCTTATTTTTTGCACATTATATATATTTTATTTTTATATGAAAACCTGATGTCCAAGAAAGATATTCTAATAACATGTTAACACATCATAAAATACGCTCGTTACTTACTCTTTAATCTGACTGTATCGGAATTTTTAGGAATATTAAATAGTATTAGAAACATCTTTTATACTAAATTTGATCGAAATCGATTGAGCGATGTATAGAAATGATTCAATGCGACCTGTAGGAGAGTTCACGATAAAAGGATTCGCTTTTCTATTTTGTCTCTATTGAACTAAAATTTCCAGAAAGTCTTAAAAAACGTATGAAATATCTACATTCGAAATTTGGTTGAAATCATTTGAACATGATCTACAGTAGTATTTGCAGATTAGAAAATCATTCTCTTCTACACTTCTCCACTTTAAACTGAAGCAAACTGATGATTTTAAATGAGTTAAGTTAAAGCTATAATTTATATTTGCTCAAAAGCGGCAGAACAACCAACTGTAGAGATGTCTGCGAAAGAGAAGAGAGAAAAAAGATTTTTTGCCGAATTTTTGCTGTTTACAAAGTACTATGGTTATTTATTAATTTGGAATTTAAATTTCAGAAAATTTGTGTCCTCTTGGATATTTATTCTCGAATAGAGATATCAAATTAATAATAATTAATTTAAGCAAAAATTACAGCAATAAAGCAATTTTGAATTTCGGTCTAAATGATTTTTGTAAGAAAAAATGAGAGAAAATAATTACTATATTTGACTTACACTCACTGCAATACCTTTCAATTTAAAAAACTAAAGTAATTTAAGAGAAAATAATTACTTTACTATATTTGACTTACACTCACTGCAATACCTTTCAATTTAAAAAACTAAAGTAATTTTTCGATGATTCCCTGGTTTTATCAATTAAATTATGACTAATTGCATAAATTGTGATTCGTCACGATAAATTTGACGGAAAAAATATTAACAAATAATTAAAATACTTCAAAAATTAGAAATCAGAATAATTTCAAATAATTATCATAAATGATTTAAAATAATAAGTACTAATCTACACATACTTCATGACTATATAGTGGAAAGCCTGGAAAAGTATAGTTTTCGGATGAAATTGAATTTGAGTAAATATTTGTTTCATTGCTAAATATATATTTTATCAAATGTTATTTAATCATTTTGTACAATACTTATATTGGATAGTAAATATTTATTCATGCTTAAAAATTTCAGAAGAAATATACTTATTTATGTAATAAAAACTTTAAGTATTTACTAGAAAAATTAGTATTTGTATTTTCAACTTTTTTTCTTCCCTTTTTTTTGAAAGAAGCATTTATTTGACTTCATTTTACAGCACTTCTGAAATTTTATCTATTAGATCGTCAGATCGAAATGGCTAAAGCCATATCACTACGGTAAAGAATCAAAGTTGTGATAGTTCCACCAGTTTTATAGCTAGTTTTTTGCTATTTGACTCTTCTTTACCAGATAACGATAATGAAAATTTTATTATTTTTTACAATTTTAGCTAGAGATTAAATTGATTAACTCCACTTAAACAATTAATTTAAAAATAGTTTCATCAGATTTATTTATTGTTTTCCTCGAATTATGTACGTAATTTGAATAATATTAGTTAAAAGTTCAGTATGAAAGTTATTTCGATTTTTAAATTAAATAGTATGTTGAAGGAGATTTTAAAATTTATAAATTTTAAAACGTAAAAATAGTGGATATGTATAATAAATTTATTCTTATTGTCAAGAGAAATAATTAATTAATTTAAATATTTTAAATGAAGTTAGTTATTTGAGATGAACATGAATAGAAGAAATTTGTATTTTAATGTTAGTTTAAGTAACGTAATAATTGCAAAACATAAATACATAATAATAATTTTATTTACTTTTTTATAACATAATTTTATGAAAATATTTAATTAAAATTTTTCATATTAAAATCAAAAATTAGAGCAGTAATAAAGAAGACATAGTTTATAATTTACGGACTAGAATAATTTTTTCTCTTGGAAAAAATTATAAGCAGCTAATGATTTATATTTTATTAAAATTAAACGGAAGTTATTTTATTTATTTATTATATATATAAAGATTTTCTGTATTAATTTCATATAGTAAAAAGAAAACAGAAATTTCAAGCCAGAATATGTAAAAGTTGAAGTTACTGAATTGAAACATCATAATATTGTAGCTGCATTGAAAGCATAATAGAATTGTAATAAATCTGTGTGTTGTTATATAATATGTAAATTATGTATCTATATTTAATCATCATGTAAAATTGTTAAAAAATAAATAATTTTATTGTTTAGCCAAGGTTTTATCTTACTCTTTTATGCTATTTTTACAAAAAAAAAATTCGTATAAATCTATGGCATTCATAATTTTATATAAATTTAGATAGCGATTCCTATCTATAATAATGTAAAACAATTTAATGAGATGTAAGCATTTATTTTACATATTAGGTCTATGTAGAATTACCTATATAGAAGAATATAAATACAATTCTCCAAGATTGGAATCGATGTTCTTAACACTTTTATAGGTACCAGTATTTAATAAATTTAGCACAGCAATAAAAGTTGATTATCATTAACCTGTTACAGTTTAAACGATTTTAAAAAATAAATTTTAATAAACTTGCCTTATCTGTAGTTTAATACAAGATATTCGAATGATATTTAAAAAAATTCCTCGCTAACTTATAATAATTATATATTAATTAACTTGTATGCATTCTTATATACTATAATGATAGAAAAATTTTAACTAGATAATTAAATTTATTAAATAATCTTACAAAATTTAAAATAATTTCAAAATAAAAATGTTTAAATTTTTTATATATGAATTTTTGTCTTCCAATATTATCCTCATTTTTATTGTATGAATGCTCTTCACTTGAAATCAATAAGAATTAAACGATATAATATGACTTTTATTAATTCACGATATATCATACATCATTGTTGATATGAATTTAATGAGAAAAAGTTTTTTTATGTAATTTTATCGATCTGTTTTTACAACTACATCATCCAGTAGAGTAGTGACCTGTTTTAAAAATACTTTTATGAAAATAAACTAGAAAAAAATCATTATATATTATAATTTGAATTTTTAATCCGATATTGTTTTATAATTTTTTTAATTAACTATATTTAATTTTATAGTAACAATATAATCTAAATCATTAAGTGATGATTTATTGGAAAAGTAAATGTCTCGTTCCAATATTTTTTAACTGAGCAATCTAAGATGTCATAAAGTACAATAATTTATAGGCGAGAGTTTTCATTGATTCATGAATATATATATATAAGAATATATAAATATAAAATAAATTTAAATAAAGATTCATGAATATATATATATATATATTAAATTACTTCTTTCATTTAAAATAAATTGAATTTTTTTATACAGAAATGTTAACTTCAGACAGTTGGTATGAATCTCAACCATTGTTGTGAGTTTTATCTTTCAGATCGAAAACTCTCTGATCATAATGAATAGTGTTCGGATGAAAGGCACGAACTACAGTGAGGATTGTCCACTCACTGAGGTAGAAGAATTTTTTCCTTCGTCTAATTGTGAACAACTTTGAAGGATCATTCACTGGTCTAAATGGTTCCAATTTAATTCAAAATTGGAACCATCAAATGAACAAGACGAATCTAGCCTTTATATATTAGTTTCTTTCAGATCTATATCACAGTCTTTCCTTTCACCAAATAGCCAGTAAGTAGTAATAAGTCCTTTACCCTATAAATCGATAAAAAATATTAAAATTTAATTAATTTATATATAAATCATATTTTTAATATTTTATTTTACCTTCATTTCAACTTCTCCCCTTAACTGTATATCGAAGCATCCAAAGGAATCTAGAATATCCTTAGTTTTCGAACTAACATGAATATTTAAAGCTGAAATTTATAGTTTCTAAATTAAATTTTAAGTTTTTCTAAATTTTTATTCAAGAATATACAAAAAATTTAATTACTTAAAATTATTTATGAATTTTATAATTTTTAAAAAATACACATTTTGTTTATTGAATTCATTTCAAAGTGAAAAATAATTAAAATATACTTTTAATCTACGTTTATAAAATAATATATAAATAATCAAAACTTATAAAATTGAGTTCTTCGTATTACTATTAAAAATGTTTGTTATCAAATAAAATTAATTTAAAAAGATATTTTTATAATACAATTTCTTAAATTATTGTAGGGATTACAAAAGGTAAGATATCATAATTAAGAATTAGTATATCAGTATTTTCGAAGTTAATTAACGACAATTTTATGTAAAATAATGAAATAGATAAATTGGAAATAATAATCATACGTAATCCGGTTGATTCCATTCTAGAAGCCGTATTAACTGTGTCACCAAATAAACAATATCTTGGCATTTTCAATCCTACAACACCTGCAGCACATGGACCTAAAATAATATAATTTTAATTAATTTAAATCCTGATAGAAGAGCTGGAGATTTTTGATTGAACTGAATGAGACATTAGAATTTTTGAGAATTATTTTATTGTTTTATCTATGTCTGTTTTAGCAAATATAATTTTATACCAATTTTTGCAGCTGAATTTCTCTCTCTTTATCAGAGATTTTGATATTTTATTTATATCGCTCAAATAATTTAATAATAATATAATTTATTCGCTAAAAATTGAGCAGATATTACTTATTAAAAAAAAAGAAAAATACGTGTTGGATACAAGAACTTCGCCCATAACTTTTATTGTAATTCAATATAAATAGGATTTCATTTCATAAATTCCAGAATGCGTTAAATAATATATTAACTAAAAATTGTATATTGAATTGTTGAGCAAATATAACCATAGTACAATATAGTTGTATGCGTATGTTTAGATAATATCATAAAATTTATCATATGAGTTTCATTTAATTTGCATTAAACAGTTCAAATCATATTTAATTTCCAAAAATAATATTTTCAATAAACATGTTTTTATTTTGAATTAAAAACTTGAGTCATCTTAAATAAAACTTAAGCTTTTAGAATTTTATCAATCAATTTATTTATTGATTTCATGAGTCATTTATGTGAAAAATATAAGAACCTTACTAAATAATAATTAACTAACAGTTAAATAATTACACTTATTGATTCGAACTTAAATAGATTACTTAAAGAATATTTTTTTTTATATATATTATACGAAATTATTTAAAACAAAATAAAATTTTAAACTTTTTAATCCTGTTTATCCAATAAATAAGATAATATATTAAACAAGTAATATTTTTCTAATTCAAATAAATAAAACAATAAACAAATCACTTCAACAGAAAAAACTTTTAATGAAGGAGGAATGTTTTAGAATTTTATAATTTTTATTTTCAATTTCCAAACAGTAAATATAACCAAAGATTTATAATGCTTTTTTCCTTGTATTTATTGCTAAACTGGAATAAGATGATAATTTTTTTAAAAGTTTAAAATGTTTTCTTTTTTCTTATTTAAAGTTTTTTCTGTTAAGAACTTTGTTTTTTTTTTACTTCAATATAAAAAAATATTAAATTAATGATTTAATATTAAGCTGGAAGAAAATCGTAAAATATTTCAATTTTAATATTCTTGTTACATCCTAAAACAATACAAAATCATACGTTTCACGTTGTTTTTAAAATATATCCGCTTTTATATTTTATTTATTACTAAAGTATAAATCAATTTTAATTTTTAACTTTCAAAGAAAAAATCGTTATATATGTAAATATAATATTCATAATAAATTTTATTTATTATTGCTATAATTGTTAATATGCTAAAGACATTTTCATAACTTTTAATATGGTATATGTAAATTCTTGCTTTGCATAAATAAAAAATGTATTAGATCTTACCACTATGTATGCCAATCCTTAATTTTAATTGCTCCTGAGGTTTGTGTCGTATACTAAATGTCTTTACGGCATTCAATAATGCTAAAGACATTTTTGCTATTTCTCTAGCGTGAAGTAAACCATTTTTTACAGGTAAGCCAGAAACAACCATATATGCATCACCAATCGTTTCTACCTACAATATAAATTTCATATAAATGCGTGAAAATAAATTTCTTTCATGAATTTTATATAGCAATAACCATCGTGTTAATGCAATACTATAAAATATATAATGTTCTAAAATAACTAATTTAACAAAAAAGCATCAGAAGGGCTTCGTAACAAGTCATGTTTCCTGTAGCATAGTGTATACAGGAAAATGATTTGTAAAATAGAAATATGTGCAAAAATTTCTAATTGAATGTTTTATTCATTAGTCAATGAGAACAGCTATAAATAGAAGGAATAGATTATTAAAAACAGTGAAAACAAAAATGTTTTTGAAATGTTTTGATGCGTTAACTTAATCCTGTATTGAGAATAATTATACTGATTCAATTTAAAAATGTTTTTAGAATTATGAATAGATTTTATTAATCTTCTAATTATAAGATTTCTCATTATAAAAGATATGATTAATTTTCAATTACTTTTGTTTAACGTGATCTTGCGATCGAAAATTTGTTTATATATATAATAGTTTATTTATTTATTTATTTACAACTCTCTGAGCGTACATACGTACAGTAGAGCCCCCATAAAAAAATAAAAGAAACACAACACTCAATACACCAATCAATAACCTAATAATATATATTAAAGTTAATAGCAGCTCTTATATAGAATGAATTACGAAATTTGTTAGTACGGAGTTTGGAAATAGATAGTAAATCATTCTTTCTAGAATAAAATTGAAGTACATGATAATAAATCATGTCAGGTGGTAGAAGTCCATTGATATATTTGACTATAATTTTATAGTCAGCTAAAGCAATCATTTCATTTAAAGATTTAATCTTCATTATTCCATAGATAGTATCCTTGCTGTATTGTGAAAAATGAGAAATATTGGATAAAGTTTTCACAATGTGATAAATATTTATCACATTGCCTTATCAATTTTGGTAATCTGTGTATGTGATGCAGAGCTATATATGGATAGGCCGTATTGTATATTAGAAAGAATAACAGAATGAACCGAAATTTTCAATACTTCAATATTTTTGATCATTCTCAAATATCGCCACATAAAGCCAGTTTTCCTGTATATTTTTGCTTTGACACAATCAATATGATATGAAAACGACAATTTAAGATCGAAAATGATTCCGAGATCTGTATGACGATCGGAAATTTTGAAGATTTTATTATATAACTTGAATATCTCATTATCCTGAAAATTATGTCCAAGAGAATATTTCATAAATATAGTCTTATTAATGTTTAGAATTAAATTATTATTTTTAAACCAGTTTTGGATAATAATGAGATCAGCACGTAAAAAATTTATATCAGTATTAAGTATTTTAATATCATCTGTCTTACTTAACTTGTACTTAACTGTATAGGTTCGAGATAAGGAAAAATTTAACGATCCAGTTAGTAAAAATTGAGTCGATCATATGAAAATATGAAAAATTGAGATATTGATGTCGATGATATGAAAAATTGAGTCGATATTATAGAAATCAGTAAGTCTATGATATAAAATAAAAATATCGACACAATCAAAAGCAGACGATAAATCCAGATACGCAGTATAAGTATCTGAGCATGCTTCAAAATTTGAGTAGATTACAGAGGTGAATTCAATTAAATTGGTAGTAGTGGAACGATGTTTCGATGCATAGTGTTGAGATGTGCTTATATTATTTTTGACATTGAAATCTAAATATGCGATTATTAGTTTCTCGATTAGTTTAAGCATAGAGCAAGACATATTTAAAGGTCGATATGAGAGCGCATCGCTTGGATCTTTAGATTTTTTAAGAATAGGAGTAAGATACGAATGAGTCCACACATTAGGGCAACAACACTTTTCTAACGTTATACTAAGTAAAAAACAAAAATGATCAATAACACATGGAATAACTTTTTGGTAGTAAATAAATGGAAAATTTATTACGAGTCTTTAGTGCCTGAATAAGATCAGCTGTTTTAAACCGAAACCTATTATACTCTGATAAATCGATTTTTATGATTATTATTATGTGGCTAAATATATTTGATTATTGCTATGAGCTTATGAAATGATGTTATGGAAACATTTATATTTAAATATGTTATCTATAGTATTAATATTAGTTACAGTCAAATCTCTACAGTTTCTAAACTAAATTTATGTAGTTTAGAAAGCATTTAGAATCCAATGAATTTTTTTATAGTATAGATATTGTTGCAAAAAGAGATTGCAATTTATTCTGTAGAATAATTTAATCAGAAAATTAAAATTATTTTAAACAACAATGCTAATTTAGATTGATATAAAAACAAAAAGAAAAATATTAGATTTAATTTTAGGCAAAAATGAAAATCTGAGACTGAAAATACTGTAATTATATATTTGAAAAGATTTCTAGAAAAATAAATTCTTTATGAGAAGAAAAAAAATTACAAAATGAAAATAATGCAGTACACATAATCAGGAAATCTCTTATAAAAGTTTCAATAAAAGAATATTATTTCTTTCATCATTTAATGAGAAAACAAGAAAAGAATTCAATAAACAGAAAAAATAAAAAAATGTAATAAGTTTGCAATTTAAAAGAGAAAGAAAATAAGAAACTTACGTAAATAAAGCCTAATTTAAAACATAGCCATATGAATGAAAATAAATTTAAAAATTTAGTTTAGAAATGCTATTTAATTTTACAATATTGAACAAATTTAATGAAATTCGAATCATAACTGAGTTATAAATAAAAAATAATAATATTCCATATTTATTTTAAGAAAAATTAGTTTTGATAGTGAATGAAAGGATTGTTTAGAGCGTAAAACTATCAAGTTTGTTATAAAATAATAATAGAATTTTATATAATTTTAGTATAAAAAATAAAAATATGATTACAATTTGATTAAAAATTATATTTTTTAAAATCAAATACTAATCAGTTATATATTTGTTTCTTTGCAAGATTTTTCTCGGTTTCGATTTCAATTTTCGATGTAAAAATAGAAAAAAATTACGACTCTGGAAAGTGATAACTATTCATATGCTTTGACATTTTTGTCATATCTGTAATATTATATAAAAAAAATTTGTAAAACTTTTCTGGAGAAATATTTTCTGTAGCCTAACACACAAATGTTTTCTTTTTTTTTTTCAATTTTCTGAACTCAATGCAAAATTATTTGTTAGCGATCAATACAATTTACGAAAAAATCTTCTGATTTTACAGAAAGAGATAATTATTGGATATATTTTACAGCATAATATTTTTAAATATTTAAATTATGTAATTACTGAGCATAATTTGTCAAAGATTACGTTAAAATAATAGTTATAACCTGCTTGAATAATTATAAAAAATATTTATTAGGATGATAATCCAGTTTTATTGATAATGGGGGTTCTGCCTTATGAGGTTTCTGAAAAAACAAAAAAAAATCCGCAAAACAGGATGAGGCCTTTAAAAATGGCTTTGCGGCTTAATGTGAAATAAATTCACTAACTAATATCACCCGGCAGAAAAATTCTGAAACATGAAAAAAATTTTTTTATTAAAAATAATAATTCGAACATTTGAAAATAATTCGATGATTATTCAATGGATGATTTAATATCCATTTCTATATTTGCTCAAATCTTGAAAAATTTAGGATGTATGCATAAGTCCAAAGGCATTCCCTGATTTACGCAAATATTCAGATTGAATATATTGCGAATTTTGTGTAAAATTGAGAAATAATTTTTAATAAAAATTCTGAAGGAAACCTTATTGAGGCTAGTAAGTTATATAATTTCATCTATAACGGGCAAACTCCTTGATTTCAACTTTATCATGTGTAATACATTACATTTTTTGGCCACATGATAAAGTGTTTCTTGTCTTACTATCTGAAAAATCTGGGTTCCATACCTCTATATAATTATATAATTTCATCTATAACGGGCAAACTCCTTGATTTCAACTTTATTATGTGTAATACATTACATTTTTTGGTCACATGATAAAGTGTTTCTTGTCTTACTATCTGAAAAATCTGGGTTCCATACCTCTATATTTTTTCAGAAAGAATCGTGGTTTGGCCGTTGAACCTCCATTGATTCCATCAAGTTCCAGTTCAATGAATGGGGTTCAATGAACGAAGTTCATTGAATTTGTTCCTGATGGAACTAATTTAATGAACGACTTTGTACGGATTAAGATTATTGCATTATCGCGATAACCGGTCGAAATAATTCTATTATCCGGGCGTGAGTGACCTGTGGGCATTAGAATTGCCTGCTGCTTAGTAACTTCGTTAGAAAGCGACGTAAAAAAACAAAAGTGTAAAATTTAGGAAGTTGGCACAAAATTATTCATTCCATTCATTAACACGTAAACACGTATTATTTATTTTTTAATAATATGAGAAAAATAAAATGTACGATAATTTTTGTGCTATCTTAAATGAATGAACTTTACTATTAATATTTTGCGTATATACTGGCAGCCAGGGCTGGCCGGAGGGCAGTGCGTACGGTGCGACCTCACAAGGCCCCGCGATCCTGCCTCATATAGTTTCTTGTTCGAAACTATTATTATTACGTGCTGGCCGGAGGGCAGTGCGTACGGTTTGACCTCACAAGGCCCCGCGATCCTGCCTCATATAGTTTCTTGTTCGAAACTATTATTATTATTATAATTTAAAGGTCCCGACAACTTTGCACCGGGCCCAGCTTTTTCTCGGGCCGGCCCTGCTGGCAGCCACACTAATTTACAGTTACATTGTTTGCAACTTCAAATTTTAAAGGATGCAAAAGGATTTTTGAACATATTTTACGGACGATACAAAGTAGTGTTCTAGTGCAGGGCCGCCGAGAGGGGATGAATCCGAGATTTTAGTAATGGGCGGCATCGAGAAAGGCCCGACCGTTGAGCCTCAACATGTCACATAACGTATCCGATAGTTCGAAGGCCGCCATTAAGAGCGCACTGTCTACCCCCAAAGCAGTTGTGCCAAAACAATTTTATATATAACAGTATTTTGATAGACGAAGGCAGGGCCGCCGAGAGGAGGTGACATCCGTGCAGGCCGCCATTAAGAGCGCACTTGTCTACCCCAAAGCAATTGTGTCAAAACAAACTATTTTATATATAACAGTATTTTGATAGACGAAGGTAGGGCCGCCGAGAGGAGGTGACATCCGTGACTTTTGTCACGGGCCCGGCATCGAAGAGCCCCGTGACAAACCCACTTCAGGCCCGATCATCGGGCCTGAAGTGTCACATAACGTGTCCGATAGTTCGCATGCTGTCGACAGAGCACCTAAAGCAGTCGTACCAAAATAAACCTTTTATATATAACATAGTGTAATGTATGGAATTTTGAATTTATTGTTTCGCCTTTTTTAAATAAATGCTTTAGGTCATAATGTTTTATATGGTTTTTTTATTAAACCAAAGTGTTCGGACCACAGACTTGTCACGGGCCCGAACATTTCTCTCGGCGGCCCTGGACGAAGGTTTTGGTCATAATGTTTTATATGGTTTTTTTTATTAAACCAAAGTGTTGCACTTTTTTAAATGGGGCCCGGACCACAGACTTGTCACGGGCCCGAACATTTCTCTCGGCGGCCCTGGACGAAGGTTTTAAAATTTTTATTCCTCCTTCATCGAAGGTTTTTAAATTTTTTTGGCCTCATCTCAGATGAGGTAATAAAAATTTAAAAATTCTCTTTTTATTTAATGTTTGTATTTTGTATGATATGTAATGTATCGAATTTTGAATTTATTGTTTGCCTTTTTTTAAATTGAATGCTTAATGCTTTATAGGAATTTTTTTATTAAACCAAAGTGATGTACTTTTTTAAATGGGGCCCCGACCACAGACTTTTCACGGGCCCGAAAATTTCTCTCGGCGGCCCTCCTATAGTATGTTTTGTTTTCATATTACGTACTTGACTTGATTTTTATATATTATATTTTTTAATACTAATGTATATTATTTTAGTTTCCATTGTGCATGAAAACTATAAGATACATAATGAAATTCATGTACAATGTTTCATTCATTGTGCATGAAACTTCCAGAAGAATATAATCAGTATATAGAAAGTATAAGATATATATATATAAAAATATTTTA
>AYEL01039549.1:0-55601 GCA_000484575.1 Olivierus martensii
TAATCTTTGTTAGTTTATTCTTTTTTTTTTTTTTTATCAGAAACTACATCATTCTAGAGTCTATTCTATCGATGGTCTACTCGAACTCGTTGTGAGAGATTCTCAAAATTCTCAAAAGATGCTTTTATATCGTGAAAGCCGGTGAAAATCCAGTAATCTCTATCTCCTTTAAAATAAATTTTATTTAAAAACAAAAATGTAGTATTGACTAAATAATATAAAATTTGGAAATGGTTATTTTTATTGATATCACATTATACAACTAGTAAAATTTCAACACAAACTATTCTCCATAAATAAGTTATTTTCTTAAATGACAATACTGTATCTGGAACAGATCGTTCCATTATTTTATTACTAACAAAGCAAGAACATCAAATTGCACAACTATTTGCTGCAGTTGTGAATTCACATACACAGTCAAATGGAAGCTAATAAAAAATCCCGTCTACCGGAATAACAAAGAAATTGGATGCTAGATGGATAATTGATTTTAGAAATGAATAAAATGCATTCATTACGAAGTTATTTTTGTACAAATTGAGTTTGGAGTATTGTTTTGTATAAACTTTAAGCTTAGGAAGAAAAAACTGAATGAATGTTCTAGAAAAATATTCTTTTGCTCGCTGAGGAATGTAATATGATTTGCGTTTGGATTGTCTACACACCGTATACTTGGTTATTGTATCATTAAAAGCGTATAAACTGGTGGAAAATTAATAAAATTTCATATTATTTCGACTGGCAAACAATAAATTGTTTCATTTTTTGCTGAGTTATTTACGTTAGTGAACTCGTTTACTGCACAGAGTATGTTTTGTTTGCACGATAACGGATTGATTAGTAGTTGTAGTCTGAAGAATTACCAAAATATTCTAGTTTTTGTTTCAAGAAAATTTTTAATTTTTTAGTGGAAACGTTTTATCCAAAATTTCCGTATTTAATGCGACCACTGAAGCAACACGGGATTAATCTATCAGGATATAAAAATATTCGGTGGATTAAATCGCTCGTTTGTGAGGTTTACATTACGTTTAACAATTTTAAAAATATGATCTTTGAACCAGACTAGATCAAAACTTTGCTTTTTAAACTTTGAATAATTTCATAGAAAATGCTATAAATCTATATAAACATCGAACAATTTTTTTTTTTTTTTTTTAATTTTGGCTATAAATCTATATAAACATCGAACAATTTTTTTTTTGTAAATTTTGTGCCTTTGATGTTCTAAAACTATTTCCAGTTTGTCATCCATTCGTTTGATAAACATGGATAACCGACTGAAACACTAGTAAAAATTTGATACTTTTAAACGATGTAAATTTTGTTTTTTCTCTCCATTCACAACTTTATACTGTAAATCTATAAAAATTCATAAACCATTTCTCTTAATATGCTGGAATAAAATTTTCTAGACGAGTCAACAACAATTATGCTCAAGCAGATTCGTCCGTCTAATTGAATAAATGTCGTAACAATGACGTCATTCCAGTAATTCCAACTTCATTTGCATATTTGGCACACGATCGAAGAATCAAACGTGGTCGGCTTGGTAAGTCTGAATATTATTATTATTATTTGTGCCAGTTATCCGGAACAATGAAATATTCTGGATTTCCAAAAGAATATAATCAATATCTCGACTGAATGATTGCACGAATGTCGTCATTTCCGGGTGAATTGCGTCATTCTAAAGATTGCTGTCGACGCTTCCTCTGGAGGAAAGCAGAGATGGTGTGAGAGTTTCTGCACTGGCTAATGGAGGATTGTTCTTGTGACTGGAAATAGGTAAAAAGCATTCTTAAATCGACATTTATACATAATAAAATAAATAACAAATTAAGAAAGTTTTGTAATACCACTAGAATATGATCCTCATGAGTAATAATTATTAGGGAACCCTTTTATGAATTTTTAAATGAAAATTAAGAGATTTTTATGTCTTTGTTACAAAAAAAAAATTGTTTTGAAAGCCATATTTGAATCGCCGAGAGAATAGCCAGTTTGGAAGTGAATCATCGATATGAAGCGAATCTGTTGTGCTAATTGCGCATGACACTAATCCCACCACCGAAAGTGTTGCCATATATGTATGATTTGATTGTCGTTTGGTGGTAATTATAATTAACCAATAAATATAGAAAAACCGTTTCCGCTGAATGTACACATCGAGTGAAAAATGAAATAGGCAAAGTAATAAAAATTCATTTTGTTTTCTTACTTCAAAGAAAGTCACTTTTTATTTCGTTTGTTTTAAAAATGAGAGAAATCATTTGCTACGAATGCAAATTAATATAGTCACAGCGAAAGGATTATCATCAAAACATTATTCTTCGAAGCAGTGCCGGATTAACATAGTAGCAAAAGTAGCATTTGCTACGGGCCCCGCGCCAATAAATATGTACATAATTTTTTGGTCATCTAATACGAGCGTTAAACCAATGATCTTGTGATTTATACCATATTTAGCGCGGGGTATCACGAAATTGTGAGAGAAAAAGCATAAGAAAGTGACTCAAGCTACGTTTAGATGATGCCTCTCTGCATGCAATATTGTATGCAAAATGACGCATGCCTCAATGCGCAACAGCCGCATGAGGCATTCAGCTTGCCCCTTCGTGTTCACACGTTCAAACACAGAGGACATATTGTAGGAAATGCCAACACGAAAAGAGCTATACGCTGCCGCTTTAGCGGCAGGTGTTCAAATACAGAGGACATATTGTAGGAAATGCCAACACGAAAAGAGCTATACGCTGCCGCTTTAGCGGCAGCTACTGTTGTTATTTCAAATGACGGAAGGGAAAGAAGAAAAAGAAAGTGTTTGACCTGGCAAATATTTCGATTGAAACGTTAATAACATCAATATTCTGAACCAAGTCAGGATAGATAATTCTAGCCTCTTCAAAAATTTTACTAGAACGACTTGACAATTTAACTTCAATATATTAAAGCGTTTTCTTCACATACTAATCCAAAAAAAATTTGCGTAAAAAAGTTTAAAAATAATCAAAACAACAAGATTTTGCACGATTAGTTAGTTGCACGTGTAACCCAACTAGGATGGGGAGGGAAGACATGCGCCTTCTTACGCCTGGTATTGTAACAGATTTTGAGACATGCGTGATGCCTCCTCGCGCGCCTTGTTGCATGAAAAGTAGCACCGTCTAAACGTAGCTTTATACCATGGACACACTACACGTTATCGGCGGTTATCTGTAACGTCCGTCATCATACCGGCCTTTAGCCGGAAGAATACTGAACACATTGGTATTCCAAACGGCAGTTAAAAATAATGCATTGTGGGATGGTAAACGAAAACGGTGAATTATGGGATACTATACTACTATTGAATTGTGGGATTTGGAAATTAAAAATGTATGTGTTCAAATATATTTGCGTTGTTTTATTGTTTTTTTTATTTTAAATATATGGCCCCCTTTCTTAACATATGCTACAGACCCCGCACTAGCTTAATCCGGCACTGCTTCGAAGCTGTCAATTTTCGTAAAAACTAAATGTCTAACGCAAATTATATCAATAAGACCAAATTTTCGTTGCTAATTTCAAAATAATAACTTCAAGCATTTTGCATAATAATAAACGACACTTGAAAACCTTTCCTAAACAATTTATTGATCGTTTTCCGTCTTCAGCTAGTAACATTTTTACACAGAGTTTAGAAGATTCCCAAGATTTAGATTATTTCACACTTATCCTGTAATAAATAGATAGATTCTTGAGAATTATGTTTGCCCTGTGTAGAGCTATGTTAAATGATAATTAAAAACATTTTCTGTAAGCGTATAATTATAATTTACTCCTACAGAGTATGAATTAACTTTTAATTAGATGGATGACTATTTTATGTTTCTGACTATGGTCTTGCATGGATACTATTTCTTTCGGAAAGTAAGACAAATGAAGAAGTGAAGTACGGATAATAAGATGAATAATGAATTAAAAACTGCATTATAAGATTATTTTTGCCTTTTATAACATTTATTTAAATAATAAAAAAATAAAGCAATAGGTTTTCCAGATGTTTTCTGTATAAAAAGTTTCATAACAATAATAATAATAATAATAATAATACTTACATAAGCCAATAAACATTATCACCTAAATGCCTTTTTCAGCGAATATTTTTAAAAGAAACAAACATTTAAAAAAATTTTTTTTTTTTTTCATTTTCTGTATTGCACTAAATGGTTCAGGACCGTTGCAGTAAGAGAATTCACATTAGGCAACATCCAGCATCGCAGACTGTATTCTCCCAGTGATTCAAATATACCGAAAAAATTCAATTTTCGTATTTTATACAAACTTAGATTTTTAAACGATATATTTGAAAAATGCTGCAAAATATATATCTTGGTATCAAATGTTGAAATGAAAATATTCATAAAAACTATTAGTTGAAAATTGATATAAATATTCAATTTTAAATCATATATCGGATAATATTTACGTGAGATAATTGAATATCATTCTAAATCAGTGATTCGGAATCTTTATTATAAATCTGTAAACGATCGCCGCCATTTCTCAGTCCAACCTATGAATAATTTAGAGAGCAAATTACATAGGAATCTCTAAAAATTTAATTAAAAATTGGAGAGGGAATTCCATATTTAATACGCGCATAATTTTATTAAAAAGTCGACAATATTGTCAAAATATGACGAGATTGTCGTTTAATAAAAAGGAATTTTTAATATATTTTTTAGAGAAAAAGATCATATATTTACAACAGCCTCCAAACTTCTTTATTTAGAACGATTTGTGATTTTTATAATTTTTTCAAGTTCGGTTTTAAGAAACCGAACTTGAAAAAATTTAATTAAATTTATGTTAAGTACTTTTTTTTATATCAATAACACGGACAATTTTAGAATTAATATTTCTTACCTATAAAAAATATTCTTTAATTATATTAAAGTCCGGGCATATTTTTTAAAAAATAATTTCGTTATCGTTATAGTTTTGTATGCGCTAAATTTTACTTTAAGTTAAGAGTATAATAGTTTAAATTACTGTTGAATGTCATTTAATAACTCTAACAGGATTTCTTGATCCCAGTTTTTATTAATCTGCATTGCAAATATTTTACGAATTTCTGTTAGTATGTTATTGGATTACTGTATAACCAGTTAAAATGCTATAAAATATTCAAATTTATTCATAAATTTTTTATTGAAGATAAAACTTAGTCATACTGTGTTTGATTTTCATCGATTCGAAATTTTTTAATTATTCCAGTTGATTTTCTTCCCAAATTTCTGAATATTTTTCTGAAATTTCTTCCTAAACTGAATGTTTTTCTGTAAGATTTAATTTTTTTTCACGTGGAAAAGAAGCAAAAATTACTATAATTATGTTGACCATACTGTGTTTTAAAGTTTTCCATTATTATGAATTAGAAAAAAAATATTTTAGATGATTGGAATATGTGTCTAAATTTAGTCAGCGAGACGAACATTTTCAGATAAATAATAAATCCAAATCGTCATCTATAGAATGGAAATCAATAGAAGCGGGTAAAGAAATCTCAAGGTTAAAACGAAATTTTAGGAAATCGATAAGTGGTATTCGGTTCGACGAAATAACTAAATCACGTAACGTCTACTCGGTTTTGTCAAATTTTCAATCTGAATATTTTCCTGCGATGCAATGGAAACTGGTATAAATCGATAATAACTAATGACGTCAAACGCGTTGTAATCCTTTTATCAACTTTTATCTCTACTTCAGAACGGTGTTGTGGTTTTCTTTTAGACAGACGAGAACGAAAGCACCAATATCAAAACAGCTTCATTCACGGCAGCCAAAGAATCGATATAGGAAAAAAGGGAATACAGAGAATGTGGAAATCGATGCTGCGCGAGAAAACATGGCGCTGGATCCCGGAAGAGGGAAAAACAAATAAATAAATACCTTTTTCCAAGAATGTCGGGAGTGGAAGTGACGCTGTCAAATTCCCGAACGCTTTTTCCGACCGAAGGATTCGGACTGACGGTGGTAGGAAGAGTTAAAACTACTAGCGGTCCCATGGGAAAATCGGACTTCTTGATCTGGTCTGTCTCCTGTGGACCGCCGTCGGTAGCCGAAACCTGCTTTCCGGAGACGGAAGTGTTACGACAACGGATGTAGACGAGTAGCCAACCCATCAGACACAGAGCCAGGGAGGCGCACACGCTGCCACTTAGGATCAGTGGCCGACTCACTTGACTCAGCCAGGCTCCGCAAATCAACAACAACAAACCTGCCACCAGCAGAACAATGGAGAAAACTAACAGCTGACACAATAGCACTCGAGAACAGCTGCGGGATGCTGTTCCGCAGCATCCACATCTTGTGACCTCCCTCTCTTCCATCTGGGATGCGGGCTGCCGATCGATCCTGCTTAAGGGGAGAACGCGCACCTGCACCTTCCGCTTCTCACTCGCGCCTCCATCTGCTGCTAGCTATCGATCTGACAAACTGCATTTCTAGTCGTCCGGCGCTTTCCGTTCTGCTTAAATAAATTTGCTTTAACAATTGTACACGTTTTAGTAAATGAAAGTAATTTTATCATCACTCGAAAGTGTGCCTAGAATAAACTTGTGTAATTCAGACACCGCGATAACCATCGAGCAACCGGTGGCAATGGCAACATTTTTAGACTAGCCATTGATCAATAAACTAAAAATCCGGAAATATATTTTTTTCTAAGTTCCGGTCGTTGACAGTCATTCAATAAATATAAAAGAAGAAACTGTATGCTTTCTCTCTCGTACCATTGACTTGTGAGTTCTCTTTTTAATGATTTTACGCTATGATGCCATGCGTAAACATATTCTTATCTGAATTGGTTACAGAATTATAATTTTTTCATTCTGATCATCATAACTTGATATAACTATCAAAAATATTTTAAATAATAGAATTAACAGCTTCAATTGTAAAATCTTCCAATCTTTGTTTATAAAATAATTCATATTCATGACTGTTATACTTAAATTTTTTTTCTATATGTCAGAAATCATGTAACAATTTTTTTTTAATCGTGTGAACAATCTATAATAAAATAGGCAATTGTAACTTTTCTGTAGATAAAAAAAAAATCTGAGAGATATAAATTAAGATGTATTAATTGCAATGCATTTATCCAGATGAAAAGATAGACTTGCGACCCGAAGATTTAAGCAATAAATAATCAACTATACTATAGATCTAAAGATTAATAATTTTTCAGTTATTGTGGCATCCATCATTTATAATTAATTCAAAACTTTTTCTTACATGTAGATACATCTTCTGCAGTTACTGATCATTAAGGATTTTAGGTTTTCGTAGATTGAATATATCTCTGATGATGATGGAATATGCATTAAATATGAGTACTTAGCTGAAAGACGAATAGATTGATCGATTTTCATCAGATATGAAAGAGCATTAGCGACATTAACGTGAATCTGATAGGTGGCATTAAAGATGAATAGAACAAGTTTAAGTGAAATTTTTTTTTGGACTAATTTAATGTTTAAAATACAGATTAGATTTTATTTAAGTTAGAATAATCTTAATTGCGAATATCAATATTTCAGGAAATTATTAATTATAAATTTTTAAAAATAGTGACTTAAATTCCCAAAGTCCTAATGTTGTTATCAAAGCATAATTAAGCGTATTTAATAACTTAATTATGATTTTATATTATGATAAAACAGGAAATTCTCAATTTGTTTAATAACCACCTTATATTTCTTCTTGGTTCTCTTTGTTGTTTCAATCGATTGAAACAATGATAAATATATCGAGTGCAGTATTTAAATTGAAATTTAATGTTTTTGATTTATAACATTAAACTCTATTATTCAGGAATGACCTCACTATTAAACTGTTATTAAATTAAAATAATAATTTTTAGAATATCGCTAATAATATGTCTTCAAAATTTTTTGCTCAGCATTTCATGATTACTTATTCCATAAGAAAAAACGTGACATTTGTTAGATATGTTTTACTTTTTAATAAATAAATACATAGAAATCATTATTCTTCATTATGTATATTTTAAAAATCGTATAATGTGCAATTTTACATTTAATCAATGAAATATTAACATTTATCCGGATAATTAATATGGCATTACTGGACACAGTGTATAGTACAGTAAGACCGCGTTTAACGCGAAGGATACGTTCCAAGGAACAAAGCGCTAAATGAAACAGCGTTAAACGAGATCATTTTAATACGTAAATAATGAGGATAGGTGAAACAGGACAGTGAGTAAAAATTATATACATAGCATTTTTTTTTTATTTTATTTTGTAGCATGTATTATTACTATTGTATTACATTAATTATAGACATTTTTTATTGCTAATATCGATTTGTATTCATAAATCATTCTTGAAAAATTCTTAAGATTAGAAAATAAAAGGTTTTAAGAACAAAGAGCAGTAATCAGATTGCAGTAAACTATAAACAATGAAAAAATATTGATGAAAGAATAACCTTTTAACTTGAAGGAACGTAAAGCAGGGCTGGAGTGTCGGCAGGAAAATGTGACTCCTCGGGAACTATAGTATGAAAAATATTGATAAAAGAAAAACGTTCTAACTTCGAGGAACTATAGTTTAAAGTGGCAGCATTCCGGGGTTAAATTAAAATGGGGGTAATTATTATTTTTATTACTGTAAAATAACATTGATGATGACTGTTCATATATATGAATTCTGACCGCAGCAGACTTTCGTATGTACTGCGCTAATATGAACTCTGGTTATTTTTATTACTGTAAAATAACATTGATGACAGATCATAAATATGAACTCACCGCACAGACTTTTGTATGTACTGCATTGCACTGATATTAAATGCACTATGAGACGGCATAGGAGTATCGATACAACAAATTCCTGCGATTTCGGGTTTATGTAAGAATAACGGTTTGAAAAACCACGCCAAAGTAAATCAATAAAAATACAGAATTTAAAAAAAAAACTCGTTATATCGAAACAGCGTTAAGCGGGGTCTTACTGTATTTGAAATTTTAAGATACTAGATATTACCTGCTCATGTAAATGAGCAGAAATCTTATGACTTAATCTTATAACTTTGAAATATCGCTCGAAAAACTCGAACTTGTATATAGAATTATTAGATTGCGGCTATTATTAAGTTATAGCACCACCTGCTGATTTTATCATTTTATGGAAACTACAGTTTTAATTTTTATTTCTTAATTTTTAAATTATTAATAACGACAAAAAATTTTGGCTGTCACAGAAATCAGAGGATTTGACCTTTTTAACAATACCCTATTTATAGAAATCAGTACAGTGATTCGACTGCAAAAGGGATATCCAGCCAGCCACGTTTCACTATATTAATATATATGATCACGTATTTTTTCCAGTTATATTTATAGACTGTACATGTAATCCTTTTAACATAATTTATTAGCTGAATAATTCTGATACACCAATTTTCAATTTTACATTTATCTTCCTTAAATAAATAAATAAATTTTTCTCTGCAGTAAATTCCTAATCGAATCTTAAAGACTGTTTTTTTTTCGATGAATTTGGGTCCAGTTCTCGATCTTTTTTAATGCATTAGCCGACTCCATTACAGATCTGATCACGATATTCTCTTAACCTGGTTGTCGCCTTAAATCTCCAAGGAAGATTTGATGGCAAACTTTCTACAGCAAAAAAAAAAAACATCTGAACTATATATAAAGTTTTTTAAAAGATAGTTTTGTTTAGATTTATTATTACACGAAAAATTAATGTTTCAAGTTTCATTATCATAAATTATTTGTCATTTATATTATAAAATTCGAATACCATAGAATGTCGACAATTTAGTTGCGCTCGTTCGAGAAGTTACGCACCAGTCAAAATCATTCTCGTTGACTTATACATGAATAATTACATATACTTCATGTAATTATTCATGTATAAGTCAGAATTCTTTAATCCATCATTGCACTCGTCTTTCAGAATTTTAGTTTGTTGAACTACAGCCCATAGAGAGCAGGAACAGACTACGACAAGGTTCTGCTTTTATTTAAAAAAATAGTTATTTTGTAACAAAAATGATAAACAAATAAATTTTAAATATTTTATGCAAGTTTTTTGATAACTATAATGTAAGTATAGTTTATACTCTATGTTTCAATTATTAATATGTTATTGTATACAGTAGGATCCCGTTTAACGCGGGGATACGTTCCAAGGAAATAAAGCTCCAAATGAAACAGCGTTAACCGAGGTCATATTAACACGTAAATAATGAGGATAGGTGAAACAGGATAGTGAATAAAAATATATATACATAGCATTTTTAAAATTTTATTTTGTAACATGCATTATTACTATTGTATTACATTAATTATAGACATTTTTTATCGCTAATATCGATTTGTATTCATAAATCATTCTTGAAAAATTCTTAAAATTAAAAAATAAAAAGTTATAAGAACAAAAAGCAGTAATCAGATTGCAGTAAACTATAAACAATGAAAAAAAGTTTTAAGAACGAAAAGCAGTAATCAGATTGCAGTAAACTATAAACAACTCAAAAATATTAGATGAAAGAATAACCTTTTAACTTGAAGGAACGTAAAGCAGGGCTGGAGTGTCGGCAGGAAAATGTGACTCCTCGAGAACTATAGTTTAAAGTGGCAGCATTCGGGTTAAAACTAAAATGGGATAAAATTGTTATTTTTATTACTGTAAAATAACATTGATGATCGATCATATTAATAAATATGAACTCTGACCGCAGCAGACTTTCATATGAACCTGCACTGCACTGCTATCAAACGCACAGTGAGACGGCATAGGAGTATCAATGCAACGAATTCCTGCGATTTAGGATTTATGTAAGAATAACAGTTTGAAAACTCATGCCAAAGTGAATCAATAAAAATATAGAATTCGAAAAAAAAATTGCGTTATATCGAAACAGCATTAAGCGGGGTCTTACTGTACGTCGAATTTTTTATTTTTTATTTTTATTTTTTGAGATTATAAATCAGTATAACTCGAGTTTAAGAATAATTGGAAGTGCTTAGTCTCGTTCACTTCGAATTATCGAGATTATGCAGTAATTACGAATTATTATTTATTACTTTTAGCATAAAATATTTAGACTCTCCCGAACAGCCCTTAACTACATAAATCGCATATAACTAGCGCATTTTTATAGCGTTAACTGCAAATAATAAGTTATTTATTACTTTTAGCATAAAATATTTACTCTCTCCCGAACAGTCCTTAACTACATAAATCGCATATAACTAGCGCATTTTTATAGCGTTAACTGCAAATAATAAAATTAATGAAAAGCAATACATAAATATTCAGTGTTTGTTTAATGAGAGAGAATTACGATGTATATCCTTAATAAATCTTTGAATTTATTTTTTAATTTTATATTATTTAAATTCATTAGGTGCATATGTTTTTAGGATCAGGCAATTTTTTTATATATTTTCTAAGACCCACACTTTGGGAAAAGTTTATATGTAAAAATTAAATTATATTATTGAAATGAAATAAAATACTTGTACTCCATACGTTGTTTCTTGATATTAATGCAACCTTTGATAATATACAGGATGATTCAAAAAAATGTATACTGTACACATTTTGAACTGTCATAGAAAATTTATTTTCCTACCTACAAAGTTAAATTTCTGGGAGCCTGCCATTGTCCACACTGTCTTAATAAAGCCACTGTAAAGGCAGCAGTATAGGTTTCTTGAATTATCCCTACATTTAGAATAGAATATACTTAAATTATATTACAGGTAACCCTAACGGTTTCGTTCTAACACGATTAGAAAATTGCGGAAATCCTTATAACACTTCTACAAAACGGTTTTTAACACATTTAGAAAATTACATTTACTGTCCTACAACACAAAACATTTTCATTAATTTTTGTAAATTCACACTATGAACATACAATACACACACAGAATGCAATCATTGGGAAGTATTGTCCGTCCACGAAAGCCGCGCCTAGCTAAGGTGGATGAGTCTAAACGCGAAAGGGATTCCGGATGTATATAATGATTATATTTTATTAGCTAATATAATATTAATTCAATAATTTTTAAGTTCTGTTAAATATACTATTTCCAACGTCGAAACTAATCATTTAGTTAGACATTACAATAAACTTCCATTCAACTTCAGTTATCTTGCGTTTGACAATAACTTTCATTCAACTTCAGTTATCTTGCGTTTGAAAACATCCATATGCGAAGGACATTACATTAAACTTCCATTCAACTTCAGTTATCTTGCATTTGAAAAATTCTGTTAGATATACTATTTCCAACATCAAAACTAATCATTTAGCATTCGACATTACAATAATTCCATTCAACTTCAGTTATATCTTGCGTTTGAAAACATCCATGTGCGATTACATTCAATTTTAATTAATCATTTAGCATTCGACATTACAATAAACTTCCATTCAACTTCAGCTATCTTGCTTTTGAAAACATCCATGTGCGAAGCTGTCATCCCTATTTTGTCACTGGACTCATTCAGTTAGCACATGCGTAGTTGTATCGATGGTCGCGGCTAAGCTGGATGGACAGTACTATAAAATCCTAATTGAATACAAAATACAACTTACAGTATGGACAATATTCTGCTAAAATTAGTAATAAATGCAATTTCTCTAGTTTGCAGTGTGAGGGGACGATACGCAGTCTATTTTCGATTTTGATTTGAAATAAAATACTCAATGGTTGACAATGTTCAGTTCTTGGATAAAAGTGTGTTTTATTTTTCAATAGAGGGATGTGAAATACTCTAAAAAATTTATGAATAGAAATGTTTTTCCTGTGTTAAAGCGATTGTTTTGTAGCGGGTTATATTACAGGTTTTGTAAAGAGAGAAGATAAAAAAAAAGAAAAAAACATTCTAGATTTAACTGAACAGTGTTAAGGAAAATACAATTATTAAATGAAATCTTACATAGGCTTTTTCTTTCCTTGTACGTATATATATTTTTTTCTTAGTCTTACTTTATATTTTTTCATTCTTTATATTTCGTGTTACTAATATTCTTAATAAAATTAATTCCACGTAAGAAATTTATTTGTTTTTGGAACGTAACTCCTTTTTGTATTGTCTCCAGGTTCCTAAAAAAACGCCGGTTTCACACAACACGGTGTTATACGAAGGTTATCTGTACTAATAACCTAACATATAAATTAATTGCATCGAATAGTTTTGATGACATATATTAATCCATTAATTTGAATCATTCCAAAATAAATGTCATATTTTCCTTCAGAAACTAGGCGATTAGTTTTTCGAATTGATTATCATCAATATATCATCTCCAAGACTAGTGCTACTTAATATAACGCCTTTAGGCAAAATCCCGAATTAGCATCCCTTTTCTTCATCTATCATAATACTTTATAATTACGGATATTTTTAAAAATTATATTTAATATAATTTTTTGGCTTCTAAAATTTTATAAAGGTTTCACTGATCGCAGTATATTAAAGAAGTATTGTATTTACTTTAAACTTTCCAGTTTTTTAAATATGAAAGTGTTCATCTATGTTAGAACAATAAGATCTCTGTCGATGGCAAACTTAAATATAGACTTTTAAAGTTGTGTGCTTTTAACATTTATAAAAATTACGTGAAGAAAATGCAGCCTACCATGAAATACAATTTTCATGTGATATTTATTAACGTACCTGTAATGTCGGTCGAATTGGCAGGATATATTTTGGCTTACGGCATTATTTTTACGATTACTTCTCACATTATATGAACTTTTTACATTTTAAACAAAATTAATCTCGACAGTTACTGGAATCTCTTGGGAAAAAGTCCGAACATACTAGATAATTCGTATTTTTACCACTCCATAACAGTATATGTTAGGATTTACCAATAAATTATAGAATTTACCGGTCTTCGAACTTTATATAGTAACTCCGGAATCTCTTGGGAAAAAGTCCGAACTTACTAGATAATTCGTATTTTTACCACTCCATAACAGTAGATGTTAGGATTTACCAATAAATTATAGAATTTACCGGTCTTCGAACTTTATATAGTAACTTTTTTCATATACTGTATATTAATAAACGACACATTAAACACAAAATTTATCTAATTTGTGTCAAATTTATTGGATATAGATGATACAAAATTTATAATTTCAAAATATTTTGTACAAATACATAATATTTCCTGTTTATTGAAAAAATTTATTGTAATTAAGACCATTTCTATTAGTACTCTTTCTAGCACTATTGCACTATTCCAACACTATTTTACATTCAATAATATTTTGGATTACCATATTAGCAAACAAGAAAGAAAATTTATATTATATATATAATATTATGTAAAATATATATTTTGTCTCTACTCAATAGCTATTACTTATCTTTCAACAACTTTATTTAAAGCATCAAAATTAAAGAGATTGCATATACAATAAATAATGAAATAGAACAGTATGAATGATTTCTTGCAAAATTTTGACAATAAAATATTTCTCCCTTACATAATTTTCCCATGACTGCAAATTTTTATTCAATACAGGTGCTACTGGAGTTATGAACATTCAAACGAGAAATTTTAATTTTAAAATTTCAGAAAATTCAAGAATTTTAAACATAGCAGAATACTTTAGCAACTAATATCATTAGGTAAATTGTGTAATTTTATATTAACATATTAAAACAATATTTCGGGATCACAGTAGTTACTGTGATCCTATCATCACAGAAAAGCCCTTGTTTTATAATTTGAAGTTTTCATTAACAACTGACATAAACTTCTAATTGGTCAGACTATGAAATGTTATACAATTTATAGTCATTTCAGTACTTTGGAGGGAACATAACAGAAGTAGCCAGGTTATGAACAAAACTTATTTTAACTTATTTTTGAATTAAGTTCACAACTTGGAGTGAGAATAATTTTTTATTCAATAAAAAACAGATGAGAAAATTGAAAGATATGAGCATTAGGAAATAAAACTTTTGAAGAAAATTTTCTGATTGAATTCTCCACAGAAGCATTATTCAAACAGTAAGTTTAAGAAAACCAATCCCAAAATGCAAAAAGGAAATTTCATATATATATGATATGATAAAGTGGAAATCAAATCTAGAGAAATATACAATATCAATAAAAGTACAAATAATTTAGTCATTTGGTAATTGATTAGAACTATTAGGAAACAGAAATAATTGCAGTGTGCCATGGCAATGGAAAATTGTTGAGACATTCATAAAAATTATTTATGAATGATAATTGAATTTTACAGGTAGAAAGCACAGTCCAGTAGAAAATGCTTCATAAATTTATGCTACACTTAATAGATTAGCATTGCATTATAGACAAACTTCCATTAATGAATTTGGTCCTACAAACTTCTGAAATAATCAATAGCAAAAAAAGGATTGTTTTATTTTTAAATTCCTATATTTAGGCTAATAATGAATTCTAAATTTACATTAAATTCATACTTTTGGCTTTGTTTTTGATAACGAGAAAAAAGAAAATTATGCAAGTAAATATAGTGTATACTTCATCGATAAAGAAAAACTTCTGTTATGATAGAAAAATTTGCATAAAGTTTAAGGTGTGGTTTATCAAAAATTTTTAAATGGTGCTATTTCTAATCTAATCACAAAAATTAAATGCCAGTCTTATTGCTATTTACATATAAATATATTAAGCCATTTTTCTAATAATAATTCTTAAATAAAAATATAAATTAAATCTGTTTTATATTTAAATTGAAAAATACTTTCTTTGGAAAAAAATTAGTATAATCTTTCAAATTCATTAATAACAGTCAAATTCCTTACTAAACTCACCATTTGTAAAATATATTTCTTTATTAACCAACACTGCATTTTTTATATATATATCTTAAATTAATATTAAATTATAATTTAATGTATCACAAAAATTTTAATGAGGTTTTTCAATGCAGTTTATATCTTGTAAAAATATAAAAATGAATTTCTCAAAACAATATATCTAATAGAGTATTGGATGTAATTACTTGTCTTTAATGAGCATTGCAATCTGTTAATTTTGAATGTAATTTTAATGACTTAGATTTGAATTTCTCTTTAAAACAGCAAAAACTACAGCTGCAATTTTTTCATAGCAGAGAAACATCAAGGCTGCAGTGAAGACTGTTTGAAGTATCTTTGCTTCCATTCCTTTATATAATTCTTTAAATCCTTGCTTTCTGCATGAACATAATCAATGTAAAAATTATAATAATTGCTTATTTACAGAAATTAGTAGTATATTTAATACTTACTTTACAAGATAAAATAACATATACAGAATATTCATTTGCTTCAGTTCATTTGTTCCATACTAAAATATTAATAAAAAAGATTTTATTGAACAAATTCTTATTAACTTATAAAAATATAATTTTTATAATTTACAGTAATCTCATTTAATTGTACTTGCATTAACCAAAGTTTCGTAGTGATTACGTGCCAGTAATAGAATGGCCACACACTATCTTTAGTAGCAGTATAGATTGAGACAAGAGAAATGACTCACTGTTAGATTATTTTTTCCATTTTTACTAAATGCATTTTAGATTAGATCATGAATATAAACAATATTAAATGGTCACATTTTAAGTGTATATAGTAGGTATAATTTAATAATTAATGTAATTTATAAAACAGCAACCTTATTTTTGGAGCAAAAAGATATTTGATAATTGTTCATTAAATTAAAAAAGAAAATATTGTAAATGTATTTAATAGACTTCATCGACAAATGCAGAGTTTTTCTAATATCAGAAATAAGCATGACCCAAATTACTTTAGTTACTAAATAATTCTTTGATTTTCAAGCATTTAAATATTTTACTGAAAAATAAAAATTTCAATATTGCTATTTAACATTAATTAGATAATTTAGTTATTGTAAAGCATTTTTCAATTTTGATAAAGAATCATTAATTAAAGAAATATTTAAATGTTAATTACTTTTTACTTTTATTCATAGAGAAATCTGATTTAATGATTAAAGAAAATAGTTATATAAGAAAAAACCACTTGCTTATAATATACCACTTAAACTACTAGTTCAGAGTCAATACAGCACTATCAGCAAGTATTAAAGCGTTTTATTACTGCAAAACGTTTTCGGACCCCTCACCGGTCCCTCAAACTACCGAACATAGCACATTACACATGTGCTATGTTCGGTAGTTTTAAGTATATAGGATAAATGCCCTATTAAAAGAGATTAAGATAAATAGTTTAATATAATAATTAGCATTCCTTTAAATTCCTATTTATTGTATTTATAAAAATATTTTGACTAATCATGGAATTTATTCTTAAAGGATTACATTTCAATGATTCATCTAACATAATGTCCATTTGTGCTGTTTACATTTTTCAATGCTTCTCTCTGTTTTTATGGAATTTTTCTTGTTGGTATAACATTAAATTAATATACATTATATTACAATATTTTTCATTTCCAGATATTTAGTTTTTAATGAAGTATTCACTTCTGAATCTTTAATTTTAATTTTATAAACATCTATTGATCTGGATATTTTGAAGATTTAGGTGGATTAGAATCCCACTATATCTGGTTCTGAATTTTTTGTAATTATGACAAATTATCAAATTTTCTTTTAAAGGATTCTAAAATAAAAAATTTATCAATTCTGTTATGATTTATAAAATTTTCATTAATTGATGAATTTAACTGAAATGTGCAAGATACAATTTTCTATTTTATTATTTAATTTCTGCTAATAGTTATGCAAGAAAAATCAAAAGATATAATGACAAATAAATGTAAACAAAACATCGCTATTTTAAATGGAACCTAACTTAGTTTCCATTATTCCTCCTGCCAATCTGCCTCCTAGAGTTATGAAAATCAAAAATGCTCTCTCATTAAGGCAACATTTTTTATTAATGATATATTCTTTTATGCAAATATATATCATGTTTTGCTCTTGCTGGAATATGAATCATTTAATTGTATTCTGCTTATAAGTTAAAAGTTTACAATTAAACTTTTAATTTCTTTCTTGTCCTGCTAAAACAGGGTTTTCCAACCTTTTGGCTTCCTTGGACTGCATTTGAAGAAAAAAAATGTCTAGGGCCACACAAAAAAATATACTATTTTTAATGGTAGCTGCTAAGCAAAAACATTAGTAAATAATGTATAATATATGCTATCCACCATAACAAATAAGTAAAAATGTCATAGCATAATAATCTTAGACTTTTTTCATTTAGAAATTTTTTAAAATCATTGAGTGAATCAAGAAGTTTTAATCACTGAAATAAATATTTTAGAAAATGTATATAGATATTTAAATAATGAAAAATTCATTCTTTTTTTATATAATTTTAATACAAAAATGGAACAAATTTCTTTATTAGTGGGATATTAGATTAGTTTTCCAGAAAAACATCAATCTATATCTGGTTTGATCGAAGTAACTGCTATTCTTAATGAGTTCTCAAGATGTTCATCTGATATTGTGCTTCTATTCCTATTTTCATGAATTTCATTCATGAAAATAGCTGCTTGCATAAGTAAGTGCTTCCAAAAAATGATGAATAATGCATGATTGTGAAATGAGGGATATTTATTTTTAGGAAGATAATTTTTATAAAATTCTAATAAAGAAGCATTATGAAATTTTTCTTTCAGTTCAATGTCTGATTGCAATTCTATATATTCAATCTGAAAGTTTTCAGGTAAAATATTTATATCTACTGAAAATGGAGTTGCAAATATAACAAAATATTGATTATTTTTCCAGAAATTTTGATATCTAGTTTCAAATTCTTGCAACAAATCTATAAGCTCCATATTTTCCAGAATTTATAGGACTATGTTTGACCAATCTATTGAAATGCATATACAGTAGTTATTCTGTTTAATTTGATTTTCCCATAACTTCAGTTTCATTTCGAGAATGCTGTTATTGTTTGATGCATAGTATTGATAAATATGTTTTCATCTTGGAGACACAGGTTCAACTTGTTTAAATGAGCAGTCAAATCCACTAAAAATGTTAAATCTGTAATCCAATTTTTGTCATCAAGTTCTGGCACAAGTTTTGTTTTTGATATTAAAAATGATTTGATTTCATGTAACAAATCATAAAATCTTTGTAATGTTTTACCTTGACTTAGCCACCTTATTTCTGAAAAGTAAATGATATCACTATAGTCAGCATTCATACTTTTTAAAAATTCTTGGAATTGGCAATGATTTAATCCCTTGGCCCTTATAATATTCACAACCTTGATGACAATTTTCATGATGTTATCTATTTTTAAGCATAAATTTTCTCAATGTATTATGCAATGATATTTCATCAAATATAAATTTTTTCGACAATTGCATCATCATTATCATCATCATTAATTTTACAAGTCCCTCATTTTTACCTACCATTGCAGGGGTGCCATCAGTAACTATCCCAGATATATTTTCAATGGACAACAAAAATCTCAATGTATTTTTTACTATTTCATGTAAGTCTCTTGATTTAGTTATATTTTTTAATGGCACTAAAACAGCCAATTCTTCAGTAACATTATATTCCTCATCAATTTTCCTAATAAAAATGGCAAGTTATGCCATATCAGTTGTACCCATACTTTCATCTATCGTAAAACATAATATTTAAAATCAGCAGTTTTATTCTTCAAAAGCTTTGATAGATTTTCCAATTTGTTCTATGCATCTAGTTATAGTCTAGTGAGATAAATTTATTTTGGAAAAATCAGCTTTTTTATCAGGACAAATTATATCAGCTATATTTTCCATACATAGTTTAATAAATTCATCATTGGAAAATGGCTTTGATTTTTTGCAATTAAATTAGCTACTACGTAACTAGCTTTTACAATAGAATCTGATGAAGTAGTAACACTTTGAAAAAGCTTTTGTTGAGAAAACACAGACTTTTCTTAATTCAGATATTTTATCTTTGCAGCATATTCCTAGATACACATTATATTTGGCACTATGTTTTTGAATATAATGTCTTTTCAAATTGTATTCTTTAATAACTGCCACAAATTCCCTACAAATTAAGCAAAGTGCCTTTTTATTTGCCTCTGCCAAAAAGTAATCATTTGTCCACTTATCATTAAATAATTTTCCTTCATCTATAATTTCTCTTTTTTTGGATTTTAATTTCTTTTCAGATATTGATGTGGAAGCCATACTACAATTAAAATTAATAGATAAAACAATAACAACAAATAAGCACATGTACCTTTAACTTTTATTATTAAAATCAGTAGACAGAAAAAAGCATGATGATATAATGAAATAAAACTACTTACATTTCATCTACGTAATAATACAGGTAACAGATGAAATATTGATGATAATCAGGCACAGACACGTTTATCATATGATGATGACAATTCAATTATGCTGTACTGACGAAAATGAGGATAAAACGTTATGTACTATCTATAGAATTAAGCCACTGAATCCCCAAACACAATTTATATTTTTAAATGGCTCTTTATAAGTTTTACTAATGTCATCTTGTGATAATTTTTTAACAAAAAGTGTCATAATGCGGAGCAAATTTCCAAAAAAATAAAAAATAAACGCATAAAAATCTCAATGTTTTAAGGAAATTAACAATTTTATGGTGAGCTGCAGGTTGGACAGCCCTGTGCTAAAAGAATTTTCTGATAAATAATAAATATTTTTAATAATTGAAATTATGCTCTCATTATCTATTATTTATTTCATTGATGTTGACACATCTGAATAGAAAAGAAATATTGGAACATTCCAAACTTATTTAGAGAAATTATAAAATATTAGTACACATAATGGTCCAAGGCTATGCCTTACAATATAGTAGGGAAATATCACAAGTGTCTATTTTTCAAACTCTTGTGGGTTTATAGTTAAAATAACTAATATTTTTATATAGATTAATTTATTTCTAACACATTAAAAATAAAAGCATTTTTTCATATAATCAAAATGAAAAATTTATACAAACAACAATATTATGCAATTTTCCTATTCATCTAGTTTTTAAATTAGTATTCTTATTGACAATACTGTACTTGATTGGTATCTCTTATAATTCATTGCTTGTTGATCCCCAAAGATGCCAGATAAGAGACATTGTAATAGTATTTCCTTCATCATTTGTTTTTATATAATTTTTCTATATTGCAAGATATACAGTATAATTTTCATAATTGTTAAAATTCATATAAATAATGATCTGAGTCAAAATATTTTTTCCATTAAAAATCTTAAAATATCATAATTTGTAAAAGATTATTAGTTTTAATTTTTTATCATTACTTACTCTAAGTTTAGATTGTACCAACTGCAAGGGATAGGTCAAAACTGTTGAAATACATTTTGATATTGCACCAATTATAAAATAATTGCTGCTGCTGAGTGCCTAAATAATAATAATAATAATAATTCATTTTTTCAGCACTTTAAAAAGCTTACTAATAAAATCTCTAGAATACAGGCCTTTGATTCTGATCCCCTTGACATTCTTCTCTTTAGAGATTCATATATCATAAATTGAAGAGCTGGATTACTAACAAGTATTAAAGAAGGAACTAAACCACCATATATTCCTTTCCAACCCTCCATTTTTTTTATTTGGCAAAGTCCATCTAGAAAATAAAATTGAGAATCTTATAATTACAATTAAAAATGTATTTAAAAGATTTTGTAAGTTTTTGTATAAACATTGCTACAAAATTTCAATTTGTAGTTGAGAATTTAATTTTTTTAGGGATAATTACACAACCTTTATTAAGTATAAATAATGTAGTATATAAATTAGAATGCATATGTAATGTACCACATATATATTGGAAAAACTAAAAGAGAATTAAGAATAAGAATAGATGAACATACGAGGTATATAAAATTAAACCAATATAAATCAGGAATAGCAGTGCATTGTTTAGATACTAATTGTGAAATAAATAATTTTATACAAATATTAAAATGATTACTTTATGAATTTTATTTTATTCAAAAAGAATTAAAAAATTATTAAAAAATAATAAAAATGGGTTAAATATACTAGAAATATGGTGGAATATAATTTTTCCAGATTAAAACACTAAAAGGCTTTAAAGTATTTTATATAATAGTAAAAAATGTAGTGCTGTCTCTCAAAGGAAAGTTAGTTTTTTGATACTGATTTAAAAATCAACTTTAAAATAACAAGGTAATAATTTTTAATTAGAAATAAATGTATAAATACAGTTAAATTAAAATTTGGAATTTGTTATGTAGATATTGTTGCACAGATATAAAATAATGTATTAAAATGTAAATTTATTGTAAAAGTACTTTTTGGAAATTAAAGATAAAAAATTTTTGAAATTTTTTTAATATATTATAAAAATCTGCTAAATTAAAATTGGAATTTTATTGTGTAGATATGGTATTCATTACTGAGGAAAGTACTATCTTTGACCTTGTATAATAATGAAAGTTTTCTGTTTTTTCCGGTTCTATCCTTTTCTATACATTACGGTAAAATTAGAAATAAGTTTTCAGAATATGTTTTATTATAGTTTTAAATAAAAGTGATTGTCATATGCTAATTTTTACAGCTAAGCATGGTTAAAAATGACTGAAGAGGGTGTTAGCCAAAATGCATTTCCATAAACCATGCCAAAATTAAATTATTTATAAATTGTAAAAATAGTTTTTTTATAGTATATAATTGCTTTTACATGGGAGTTGTCATTAGAGTTGTGAAAAAAAGTAAAAAAATTGGAAAAATACAAGAATTATCAATAAAAACATTTTTTTTTCCATAAAAATGTTAATAAAAACATTTTGGTGTCAATATGAACAAAAAAAAAATATCATAAATAATAAATTTTTCCCTATTAATATGATTTTATATGAAAATAGTATATAAGCCTATCTATGACAAGGATAGATGAGCCTTATCTTTTCAAGCAATGCAAATATTAATAGAAATTTGAATACTGTTTTCAAATATACCATTTTTCTCAACAAATGATACTATTTTTCAATCTATTTCTTACTAAGTGGTGAACTGAGACACTACTAATAGCTGCTTGCATCTAAGGATGACAAACTGTTAAGAACAGCAATTGACAGGATGGGCACAAATCACCAAATACTTTCCAAGGGAGGGGACCTGGATTCAAGCCTAGTCGTTTGGATGAAAAACCATAGTGTTTCCAGAGAGTCAATTAATTTCACTGACTCATCCAGCTGACAATACATTAAAATCAGATTAAATTATCTGTTGAATTTCACTTTGCCATATTGGATCCCAGTCTAATTGAATTTGAAAAAACTACCATCAGATTTATAATCTGTACTCTCAAAACTCTCACTGAATTTCAGCAAAATAAATCTATGAAATATTAAAATGTAACGTAATCTATGATCTTTTAAGTATAAATTTTTTTTCAATCAATAGGTGAAAAGAATTTTTCTCAATTGAAACATTCAAATGATCAAGAAATACAGGAAATTTCTAGTTTATAAATTTCTGAATTTACAAGTTATTTTTCAAATATGAAGTATATATAAAATCAAAAATGTGAACATTAATTGCAAATAAATACTAAACATACATAAAAAGATATTTAAAAATATATACATACCTATGTTACAAATTTTAGAATTGTACTGTATTAAGTCCATCATCTACTATGAAAATGCAAAAAATCAAAATGATAGACCAAAATAATTATAACATATGCTCTAGCTGCCATTGTTTTATTGGCAAATTATGTAAATAACCTTCATTCTCAAGTTGTTTCTAAAAGGTATTATTCTCTATTTAAGCTCATCTAATCATTTGTCAACACTGATGGCAAAGAATAAATATTTGTCATATGAATATTAACAAACTTTTTTTATATTTAAAAGTTTGATTTAAATAAATAAAATGAAAATATATCATTATTTAATTGTATATTATTGATTTTTAATGAAATTAGACCAAAATAAAGACAAGAATGGAACAGCTGGTCCAACATAATATCTATAGGAAATAACTGTTGATTTAAAAATTTTTACTTTATGAGCACATTTCAGGAACAAATTAGTTCATAAAGTTGAGAACTTTCTGTATTAATTTTTAAATCATAAAAAACATTGGAAATTTAGCTCATCCTTTCTACTTCGAGATAAATTTCAGGTTTGCCATATTTTTCCCGAACCTACTCAGTGTTCCTCTATAACAGTGCTGCTAAAAGTGTGGGTCACGACCCATGTAGGGTCGCAAAATTAAATTTGAGAGTTGCAGAAATTTTAGCAAATTTTTTAATTTGTATTCCTAGTTCATATACCTCTATATCCAGGGTCACGAAAATATTTGGTCAGGTAAATGGGGTCTCCAAATGAAAAAATTTGAGAAGCGCTGCTCTATAACATCTCCAAATGTCAGCTTTCTAGGTCATAAATAATTCTTGATTAACGAGATTCTGGGTTTGAGTTTTTTCAAATATGAAGTATCAAGAAAAAATTTAAAATACAAACATTGATTACAATAAAAAAAGTGGTATATATTTATGTAGTTCATTAAACAAATTTGTAAACTGAGTGATAAATGTATTATACATGTTGATGTACTTAAAAAAACTGTTAGTGAATGATTTAGTGGAACATAATTCTTTGGGCATTAATTTTCCTTCAACTTTCCTCTATAGCAGGGGTTCCCAAAGTTTTGCCTAGATGGGCAAAATTGTAAATTCCGAAATATTTGGCGAGCCAAAAAAAAGTGTTATGGAAAAATATGTTAAAATCGATAAAAAGTTAAGACACAAAGGAAAGATTTATAGTAATTTTATAACATAATCTCTATTTATGACAATAATTACTTTTTATTACAAACTGTTTAAAATAACACATATCAAAAATAATAAAAAAAATAACTATTGATAATTTCAAATAAAAAAGAAAAAAAATAATAAATTCATCAATCTGAAGTGTATGATTTGTGCAGTTGTTTTTTTCTTAATAATATCATTGAGCCTTGGTTCTAAGCTGTTCTATATTTACATCTTTGGCCAAGTTCAATCTTCTGGTGAGTTTACAAAGAATATCAATGATAGAATTGATATTCTTTGTAAACTCATCAGAAGATTGAACTTGGCCAAAAATGTAAATATAGAACAGCTTGCAAAGGAAATGCAGGGTTTTGTAGAATCCAATTTTGCTTGTCTGTGTATAGATGCCACAATGAAAAACTGTATTAAATGAAAAAACATCTAGATGATAGTATGAATGGAGATACAATAAATGCCTTGGTTCTAAGTCGGTTGAATATATTTTTAACACCACTTGTAAAAGTCCAAACTGAGATCAAATTGAGATCACCACTTGTAAGTTAATAAGTCCAAATTGAGATCAAAATTAATACTCATGATTGAGAAAGTTTTTCACATATATAGTGCTTCCAAATAATGAAAACATATTTGGAAGCACTAATACATGTATTTTTGTAACTGAACAATTTTTAATTATAATATAAAATTTATTTTGTTTTGTAAAAATTTAAATTATCTCTATGAATTCAAGATCGCGGATGATTATCGTGGGCCGCATTTGGCCTGCAGGCCGTACTTTGGGAACCGCTTGCTCTACAATATTGTTTTTCTAGAATATCTTGGTTAAAATTGAAAATTAATTATCTATTATCTGTGGGATGATGAATGCATCTAATGCTTTGTTAATCATTTGGTCATTGACATTGATGTAAGGAATAACTATATATCATATTTCTTATCAGTGGTTAAAAAAATTGTTTAATTTATGAAAACACAGTAATAAAACATACAACAAAAATGAGAGGAAAAAGTACGAACAAGAAGAATTAGCTATAGATTTATATAATTTTTGAAAATAATCAATTTAAAACAAACAGAACTCACCAATTATTCCTTCATAATGAGACATTTCTGAAGATTTTGTCCTCTCGCCCATTTTTATTTTCACATCTTGTAGCCTCAATCTGGTATTTACTACCCAGAGAGGTGTAGTAAGTAAAACATTAACAGCACCTAAAAATGATAAAGTAGTTTAAGATATATTATTGATATTTATAGAATTCTGATAAATTTAAAGTTTAAAGCAATAAAATTACTCAATTCAACATAGTAATTTATTTCCAAAATAACTTTCAATATTGGTTAATTATACAATTAATATTTAGTAAAATATTGCATATTATTGATATTTGAATTTATAACTATTTTATCCATACCTGCAATTGAAGCTAGAACTAAATCTGTCAATGCACTTTGTGATTTCGCATCTTTTTTATACACAGAACGTAAACCATGAAAAGTGTAGAAATACACAAAATTTGAACAGCATAAACTAGTCAAAACAGGACCAAGGCCTCGATATAATGATTCACTAGAGGGAAAAGTCCAGTTTAAAATTTATTTTCTTATTCTTAATGAATCATCAAAAAAGAAATAGAAATTACCATCAAACACATCTAATTCACTTACAATCCTTCTTCTTTGATGATTTCTTGAATTATTGTCCAAGTATTTTTTGCTTCCCCATCTTCAACTGAAACATTAAAATAAATGTTTTATATTAAAATATATAATTTTACATATTTGTTAAAGTGAAATTTAAAAAAATAAATTACTTGCCTTGGAGTCTAGAACGAACAGTATCTAGAGGGTAAAATGTAGTCATAGCAGTCATACTGCCCTAAAATATAAGTATATTAATTTTAACTAAGAGTAATTTGAATTAATAACCAGTCTAATCAAAATTATAAAAGAAAAGTATTCTTACTAATGAACTTTTAAAATAAGAATGAATAAAATTAATTTATCTAACATCCAGCTTAAATAATTAAAATAATCTGAATTAAGGTAACTTCATTTGAAATTATTTCATAAGATTGATATGATTAACAATAAGCAAAATAAAAGTTCTCTTCAAATTACAGATTTAATTCAAGTCTAGTTCAAAAAATGAAAAGTTTAATTCAAACTATTCTTATATTACATCAAGAGATATCAAAACTATTTCATATATTTTACTGAATAATATGCATCATAATTAGATTCATCTAAAGTTTATTATTTCAGTGATTTGAAATAAATTCAGATTATAAAGAGAAGTTTTTGATGTAAGTTCTGAAATCTTGAAATACTAAATTGTTATGTAATATATTTGTTGCTAGAATGTTTTGCCATCATAATGTTTAAAATTCTTTAAAAGTTTTAAAATTTTCTGAAATTTGAAAATGAAATGACATGTAAATATAAAAGTTCATAGCTTGAGGCATATCTGTAATGCTAAGGAATTTAAAAAATTTTTATAATCTTTTAATTTTTATATGAAATATATGACAACAACAAAACAATAAAATAATGCTAATTTTTACATCATAATATGACAAATTTATAAATTATAGTAGATCCTTATTTAATGTCACTTCAATTAATGTTTTGTTATTATGCAATCAGCAAAAACTAAAAGCTTTAAAGCAGCTAAATGGACTAAAGCTCTGTTTTCTTTATATTTCCCTTCACAACAGAGAAAACAAGATGGAAATCTATAATTATAAAAAATGAAGTAATCATATTTTATATGAGCACTAACTTAAGTATGGAATATTTTCAATGAACAATATATTAAACTATACAATAGAGAAGATATTTAGCCAGATTTCCTGGTAGAAATGCTTTGGCTTTCTAATCAGAAATCCTGGGATCAAATTAGGATCCCCTTAAAAAATTTATATGCTTTTAGAATGTATTTTTTTTATTGCATGGTTTTCTCACTGATTAAGACTTCTGGTGGCAGAAGTTGTTTATTTCTTTTTGAGAATGACACTGACATGTTTCATTTTTCCCATAATTGGAAGGAGAGTTAGTTTTGACCCAATCACAAGAAAAACGAAATATGTCACTGTCATTTTCAAGAAGAAATAAACAACTTTCGTCACCACCAGTATAATCAGTGAGAAAACCATCCAATAAAGAAATGCACCCTTAATGAGCATGAAATGTAGATTTTGGTTTGTCAATGTTCAAATCATCAAAATGTTTCAGTTAACCTAACTTATACATTAACCAAGAATCTACTGACATTATTTCTATTTTTACAAGATTTTTTTAATAAAAACAGAAAAGTGTCAATGTTGGTTCAAAATTAAAAATATTTTATATTATTTAAAAGTGAAAAATATAAAAATTCTATGATATAGCACAACTATACATAAATCATAAATCAAGATTAAATAATATAAAATATTTTTAAGTGAAAAATATAAAAATTCTATGATATAGCACAACTATACATAAATCATAAATCAAGAAATGAACCACCAGTGTTAATTAATTAACTACAGTTTCCAAAATGAAGAAATATATCATTGAATAATACAATTATTAAGATACATTATGCTGTTATTAGTTTAGTATTTATAGAGAAACTGCTTAAATTATTTTAAATATAAGAATATATTTTGTGATTTTGTTATGTTCATCAATTAATAGTATTGGTTGAATTATAATTTTAAACATCTGAAATTTGTTCTGATGAAATCATTCAAATATGTAAGAGAAAATGTATTTATCATCAAAAAGTCTATTGCACTTGTCTTCCAGAAATCAATAGAAAATAGTGTCTATAAGAGATATAAAATATTAAACATTTTTTAAAATGCAATAGCACTATTTATAAAAAGAATATTTTATTTCTTTTTAATATTTAAATAATCAAAACTTTAAGATGTAACTAATTATGAACAGCCACAAATTGTAACAGAAAGAAAAATCTTATATTTTATGTAAAAAGAATTCATTTTTACAACCATTCAGAATTATTTTTCTATAAAATTTTTAAATATTCTCATTTGTACTTTCATATAGATATTTTCTGTAAAAAATGAATTCAAATTTTTTAATTATTTTATGTATCTTCAGTCGTCTTGGATAAAATGAGACTATATAGTGTATATAAATGAATATATATATGGATTTGGGTCAGAATCACTTCATATATTACAATACATGAAGTGATTCTGACCCAAATCCATACATATGCACATACATATTATATTAGCAAGACTATTTTCAATTGTAAAAAACACATTGAAAGCAGATATTTATTATGCATTTTATTGTGATCTTAAATTTCTTTAATTTTGAAGCTAAAGCACTAAAAATTTATCAATGCAGAATTCAATTAAATGAAATTTAAAATATAAAAATAAAAAAATTTTTGATTATTTAGCAAATGATATATATACTGTAGTGTCTCTTAATTAGGCATTTATTTTTTACTTTTTTTACATGATTTTTACTATATATTGTAATATTTAGAAGTTTAAAATTCTTAAATTTCATATGCATGAACATGCGTATTTAAAAAAAAAAAAAAAAAAAAATCGTTCGTACTTCATAAATAATTACTGCTATACAAAAATACGTACTGGTGAAAAAAAGCTAAATAAAATTAAATGAGCATGCTGTGAGCACATATGAAAATTTAAGTCCACAAGTGATAATTTATTAAAAAACAAACTGTTTAATGAATTTTTTACAAGCATTTTAGTAGAAATCTGTACAAATAATAAGATTTATTTATCTATGTATTTCTGAAACCATGAGATATGAAAATTTAAGTCCACAAGTGATAATTTATAAAAAACAAACTGTTTAATGAATTTTTTACAAACATTTAGTAGAAATCTGTACAAATAATAAGATTTATTTATCTATGTATTTCTGAAACCATGTAAATCAGCAACCTACTGTAGAATTAAGTAATCAGCATTTTATATTTGCATCATCATCATTAGAAGTAATTTCAAATTTTTAAAGTAAGTTATAAAATAAATATTTAAAAAACCAACTTTTATAGACAATATATCAAATTTATTTCCAATTGGTAATTTTTTTATCTTTAGAACAAATTGGTAGAATACCAATCTTTACCAATTATTCATAATAACTGAGAAAGTTAAAATTTAAGCAATCCAAAATTAATAAATATTAAAATTCATTAATTTAGTAGAGTGTAAGGCATAAGTACAGACTTGTAAATTCTCATATATGATGAAAAATAAACAAACATTCAATTTCTACTTTATTAATGCTGAATCACAGATTTCTTTTCATTTTAATAATTTGTAAAATTAAAATGTGGGATATAATTAAACAAATTATGCATACCAATGTCTCAGATATTTGGAACACTGATGATAAATATATGTTTATAATATAAAGATTGTTTAAAACAAATGAGTGTAAACTTTAATATAATTCTATAAAGTAAATTTATTTTCTAAACTGCAAATACTAGTTTTGAAGTCTCAGATATTTGGCACACTACTGTATTTGGAACACTGATGATAAATATATGTTTTTAATATAAAGATTGTTTAAAACAAATGAGTCTAAACTTTAATATAATTCTATAAAGTAAATTTATTTTCTAAACTGCAAATACTAGTTTTGATTAATTGTGCAATCTTACTCAAATTAATGGTTGAGTAATGCCATCTGAAAATAGGGTACGACTGGAGAAAAAATCCCAGCGGAATTTACCGGAATTTCGACACTCACTTTATCCTAAAATTTTACCAAAAACAAGAAATTACGTAACTTCGAAAAGGTAAGTCGTAGCTTATTTAAATTGATTGCATTCGATTCGGAATAATAGTACAGGTTTATTTTTAATTAAAAATAATTAGCAATTAAAAATACAAGAAAATAAATTTAATCGTGTGTAATTAAGATTGAATTAGCTTGACGATGAGTCTTCTTGGGCAAAATACAGTAATTCTTTGGCCACCCGATGTTATATTGAATGTATCATTAGAGACATTTTTGCTTAAAGTAACAGTAAATAGAGCCTAACCTATTTAGCAAAAAATACGATGCAAGATACTTATAAGGCCCTAACTATGTTTTTATCAAATCAATTTGCAATAAACTGCAATTTCTTAGTTTCTTAAAAATTTCTATTAGGTTTTTATCAAATCAATTTACAATAAATTGCAATTTCTTAGTTTCTTAAAAATTTCTATTAGTATATGGAATCTTTACTTATTTCCATATTATTAATTTTTTGAAAATAAAATAAATATATATATATATATATAATTGAGGTAACTTAATTTACTGTCATTATTATAGCTTCCCGCGGCCTATATATAATTGAGGTACAGTGATACCTCGGATCACGAACGTCTCGGTCCACGAACAACTCGGTCTACGAACACCATTTGCGAACAAATTTTGCTTCGCTTCACGAATGATGTTTCGGTTCACGAACACACACGCACGGAGCGCACAGCCTCGCCCCCAGTAGCAACCCAGTTTCCCCAGCTCACGTGGATACAGTAGAGTCCCAACAACAAGTATTGATATTTTAGTTTTTCTTTATTTAATTAAATTTCGTTATCACGCTTATACACGTGAGAGGCTAAGCGAAGCGCGCTTGGTGTGAACGTAACCTTACTCAGCTTTAAGTGCGGACGCTAATTGTCCAGAGTTATTTCTTTTAGTGATTTTGAATTGAGTTTTGTTTATCATATCAGCGAATTGAACTATTTTGAAAGTCTATAGAAGACTTAAATCCCTTTCTTAAGGTCTGTTTCCACTGAATGAGCTGTGCGCGACTCACAGTGCGTGGCGTATAGCGCACTTGTGGAAACATGAATCTGCGCAGACAAATAGTGCGCCTTCATTTTAATGCTAATTTCCTGATTATTTTTAATCTCAAAATGTATACGTATTTCGAGGAACTTTTTCCTTATAGAATTCCTTATTTCATTATTTTTCTACTGTTTAGAAATTACCAATTTATCATTGAATGAACGTCTTTTCAAAATAATAACGATTATCACTTACTACAGATCCAGCAATAGCATAAACCAATGTATCATAACTGAACAACTTTTCCCATTTGATTTCTTTAGCCATTTTTGAATTCTTCTTCTTCTCTCCACTTAAATTTAATACTGTACATGTACAAAATTATTTACCGTAGTTTTCTAATTATTGTTAAACAGTAGTTGTATTTAATAGTCCTCTACCGGTTGAAAATGACAAAATTTCAAATACGGTATCTATTGATAAAACAAAATTAATTTTTATTAAAAAACTAGCTGTAATACCCGACGTTGCCGAGTTTTGTTTATAAATGACATATTAAAAATAATTATTGAAAAATAATCATTAACATGCAATATATATTAAAAATAATTATTGAAAAATAATCATTAACATGCAATATATCGTATATATAATCATACAATACTCCAAATTCAATATCATTTTTCTCTTGTTATTGTTTGTTTATATTTCTATCAATATATCGTATATATATAATCATACAATAAACAATGCTTCAAATTCAATATCATTTTTCTTGGTATTGTTTGTTTTTATTTTTGAAAAATTAAATGATTAAATATTCAAAATTTGTTCATCTATGAAAACACTTGTATTAAATATATAATATATTTTTTATTATACAACAAACAAACACATATTAAGCATCCGCTTTGCAATAAAAAGTGAAGCATGTGCTTGGAACTTTGTTGCATAGTACAGTGATCTGAAACTCGCGGCCCGCAGGCCGCATCTAGCCCGCTAAGCAATTTTGTATGGCCCCAAGATATTTTAGCTGTTTGTTTAAATACGTATTAGTCAGAAAATTATTGCAATTTAGATTTTTATTTTATTAACATTAAAGTTTCAAAGCATACTGTACTCAATCTACACTGTGCTATCAGTAACTATTGTATCAGTAAAGTATTTTCCTTTCACTGTACTTTTGTTTAAAAATATTCGGCCTTCGTTTCCTTTCGAACTGTGCATTCGACCCGCTCTCAATTTGAGTTTGAGACTACTGGCATAGTACAAAAGGCCATTCACAACGTGCAAAAAACCAGCACTTGTTTAACACGTGCTTGGCTCTTTATTTAATTTACCCAAGAATTTAATTATTTTGCCCATGTTAAAAGCGGGCGTGGCCATTCAGGAAACGCTGGACACTGATCTTTTACGCGAATGTGTGGACAATATTTTAATTTTTACATATAATTTATAGAAATCTACCTTAACTTTAAACTAGTTTCTCCGTGGAAAATGAACTTAATTCTGTAAACTATTAATGTGAATAATTTTTAATAAAAATGCAAAATACGAATTTGTTCCGAAATCAATTTTTAAAATTTTTGTTCAATGATGTCAACTTAATTAGAAAACTATAAAAATCTATTTTTAAAAATTTCAATTCGAGATACTGTATATAAGTTCTATGCCGGAATTATATAAGGGTTTTAGTGATGCACAAAAAAATGTTAAGAGTATCATTTGAAATAAGTGAGAAAATATAGATAACCCTGATTTACACCGGGGTTAGATTCCGTCATATTAATTCGTAATTTGAGGTAAATTTACTATAGAATAAATTACAAACCCAAATGGTCCCTCTTGTTTCATTTACAGAAGCTTCTAGAAATGCATAGAAATTCACATAAGCCTGTGATAACAGTATAAAGTAGGCTGCCGGATGGCCGAGTGGTAACGCATTGGCGTGCCACACTGGAGGACCCGGGTTCGCCCTCGAGCCAGGTCCCGGATTTTTTTCGGGGTACTGGGCCCGGCCTGGTGATCCCTGTCCTTTACCATCCGGCCCCCCTCCACGGGTGTGGGTGCATCCCGTAGTTGGAACTGGCCCCGCCCCCTTAGTAATCTCACTGATTGGAAAGAGGGCGTAAAATATGCAAAAAAAAAAAAAATAGTTTGAAAAATTATTCCATATAAAATCATTATCGTTAAACTATAAATTAATTATTAATAAGGAAAAATCTTATTGTTTACACATTCTTATAAACTGTTAAACAATATTAAGTGTTAAACAATATTTTGCTTACCAGTTAGTTGAATTCTGTAAACATATTTCTAACAAGTTAAAAATACGATCGGGGTAAAATTTACATATCGATAAATTATTATTTTAAGTTTTTCATAAAAATTTTTAATACTTAAATGTAATTTATTTAATAGCAATATGAAGAGGGAAAGATCTAGAATTTTTAAGATTGTCAGATGGATGCGGAATCTAAAAAATATATCATCTGTTAAGGTATATAGATCTTACGATTCTTCTAAGTTAAAAATTTGACGATTATCACTAATGTTGGCGAAAAATTAAAAATTATAATAAATTCCTCAATCAGGAAAAGTCAACAGGCTATAATCAGGATAACGATGCAGGCTCGGAAAGTACACAAGCATTTAGAGATTTTCAATGTTGTGTGGATCGGTTAATTGAACTGACCGTAACAGATATTCTAAAAACGTTTGAGAACATAAAATCAGATAACCGCATCTCACGAGATATATACCAATCAATCAAGACCGTTCTGATTTCAGTCGCGCCGAAAGAAAAAGTAGACGCTGAAAATATTAATGATTTATTTAGAAATTTAAAAACCGATCCTAAAATTATGAGCAAACTACAGAATACGGTCAGAGACATCTTCGTTGCTCATTTGGTTAAAGAACAGCAGACATCGGAAAATGCAGGAAGACTCATAAATATTCGTAAGCCATTAACAGACATTGAAAGTCCCTCTGAGAATTCTGTGATGTCGACTCAGCTCAATGGTGAAGAAAGAAAAATTAGACGAAAAACTAATTTTGATCATCATGAAATGATAGACAACAGTGGGTTGTTTGAGCCTTCAGAACTTGTTCGAGAAATTTCGAGTGTACCCGACTCGAAATCGCATGAAAATTTGGTCTCCGTTGAATATGTTAACATAAATAATGATGAACATAATTCGGGTATGTTTCTAATGAAAAATTTATTTATACATTACATTTTCGATCTTTTAAATATTTTAATTTCGTAGATCTTTATCGTAATGAAAACTTTTCAAATGAGGATGATAAATCTGAAGAAATTAATTCGAAAAAATTATGTAGATCATATGGTTTCATCGATCTATCATCATTATTCTCTCTAGAGTCTGATAACAATAATAATTCAGAAGAGTGTGTACAACCTGTCGGAACAGTGAGAAAAAATATTTCTTTTGATATAGATATATATGAGAAGAACGAAGATATAATTCAAAGAGATGACTCTGCTTTTGTTTTCTATCATCATTCAGAGCCGGTAGCTCCCGAAGTAAAATCAATGAATGCTACAATCGATGTCCCTTTACATTCGGATTTGGACATAATAGAAACCGAAAACAGTGAAGTTTCATCTATATCAAGTTCATGTGAAGAATCTTTAGTAGAAAATAAAATCACAGCTACAAAAATTCTAAACGGAACGGCGATACTGCCCATAGAAGACGACGATAATGGAAGCAGTTCTGATGATAGTCGTGCGATTCGCACGAAAATTACATTAAAATCTGCAATGTCAAACAATGACGTCGGTTTAACTGGAATACATCCAAACGTATTTTCTAGAACAAATTCCAAAATGTCAATTTTTTCCGATTCAGCTGGCACTGAAGATGACAAATCGAAAAATTTCGACAAAAGACGTGATTCCGCAATCAATTTTCCTATGGAAGAATCAATTTCGAGTGATAGCGAGAAGTGTGATGATATTACCAAACCATTGTTAACAAGCAAAATATTTACATCAAACGAAGAAATTGCAATAACGAGTTCTTCCTCTTCGTCATCTAGTTCGGAAGAAACAGTAATATTCATTCCTACAATAATAAATTCTACCGAGAAGATGGATATGGTCGAAAGTTTGGAAGAGAATGAAAAAGATTTAGCACGCGAACGTTCTGTCATTTTACAGGATTACGTAAATCGCGAACGTGCATTCTCAGAAACAAATTCTCTCTCACAAATATCGCCAGTCCTCGTCCATATAGTGAAAACGTATCAGCCGTTACTTGCAATACAAAAGATGGAAGCAAATCAAATACAGTCACGCAAGTCAGTATGTTTGAAAAATAGTTCTTCGAGTTCTTCTTCTCAATGCAATTTAAAAAATGCCATTGAGAAAAATAGGCTTAGCAGGTTACAAAAATCGGATGAATATGAACAAGAAGTAAATCCTGTTATCAGAATAAGAACTGAAGAAATATGGAAGAAAAAAGTCGTAGCTCCATTAACTACATCTCATTCTTCTCACGGTATTAATGCATCTCAATCAAACGTTTCTCTTGCTAGTTTTGGTGATTTCAAAAAAATTTCTGATGATAACACATTTCCAGATTACAAGAGATATTCTGTTCATCGACATCCACAAAATTTAAACGAAGAAGTTAAAAATAATAGCAATGAGCAGTCTGTAAAAAGTGTAAACGAAAAAACTTCTGAAAATAATTCGTGTATGGAAGATATGGATGATGTAGAGGAACGAACAAGGAGCGGCAATAAAATCGATAGCAATTTAGACAATTCTGATCGATCACCACAGAATATTTCCGACAATGATGAGAGAAATTCTACTGATTTTCCTAATATAACCATCAAAAAATATCATCCTATTAAATTAATGGAACAAGATTCTCTTCAAAAGACTGAGACCTTAAAATCGACAAACCATGGACATAAATCGGATGCTACATACAATGAAAGTTTAATGACCAGTGCAACTGGCTTCGGACAAAATAAAATGAATTATCGTGACGATAACTTCGTAAGTGACAAAGATTACAGCAAAAACAAAAAAACTGGTTCTTCAAGAAATATAAAACCAGAGTTTAATGTTCTTAAAAAGAAATGTAACGCTAATAAAGAATATCTAAGCGTAGCAGTACAAACAGAAAAAAAACCATTAGCTCCAAATCAGAAAAATTCAAAATGGATGCCATATATGACACCTAAACCTCTCGATTGGAATGATATAATGCCATTCGAGGACGACGAATCTGTTCAAAAATCTAAACCACCAAAGAGAAAACTGAAGCATTGTATCATTCAAGATATAATGGAGAGAGAAAAAATTCAAAAAGTGACAAACGATTCAAAACAACATATGAGGAACACCAATACAATAATGAAATCCAGTGTTGATAGGAATTCATCTGAAATGATTGAAATGAAGGAAAGAAAGTCATACAGAAATCCGAAAAAGATAAATGTCCAAGAATCCATTTTTCTGTACCCATTACTGAAAACCGGAAAAAAATTTTTAGACAGTCCAGATCTCGAAATGTAACATTTACTCAATATATTATCTTAATTAAATTTTTTGGCAAAAATATGAAGATTATAATTTAAATTCAATTAAATAAATGTATTTATTGTTTCATTAATGGAAAATTCCAACATATAATGTTTTTTGTATGGTTTCTAATAGTATAAATTTTAATTTTTAATTTTACTTCAGTCTTTTGAAGAATCTTCTACTCAGTCTATTGAAGAGAATCTCGTTCCACTAATTTAATCGGATGATAGTTTTTGATGGTTATATTAAAAAAATCAGTAGAATTAAAATTAAAAATTAAATTATTATTGAAGCTGCATTTAATTGCTTGAATAATTTTAATGAACTACTATTACTAATTTGATTAACAACGGTGTCACTGAGTGGTGTTAGGAAAATTCTGTTCCATCAATCGTTGTTAAGCCTAATACTAGTGATGTCAAAACCTAATGGTGGTCGAGACCACTGTTAAGACCGATTTCAGAGTATTCAAACACGGCAAAACGTACTTTAGTCTGATATATCTATTGTGTTTTACTAATTATATTATAAAAGAAAAGAAATTTGAATATCTGAATTTAATTTGCTTTTCAAATTATCAATTATAATTACACATGTGAAGTGATTAATCGTTTTGAAATAAGTTAATACTGCATTTATGATCGGCCGGATTGGCCACGTGGAAACTCTTCGGCTTTCCAGTCTGGAGGATCTGGGTTCGAGTCTCGGGCTCTATCCCTTGAAAATATTTATCATCGAGTCTGGGCCCGGCCCGTCGATCCCCTTCCTCCATAATCCGGCTGACCTCTCGCAGTGGTGAGCAGCCGGTGGAAGGGGTTGTTTTGCCCCGCCACATAGTATTCTACCAGAGTGGTAGTATTCTACCAGTCATCTGTTGACAAAAAAAGGGAGCTGCATCGGGGCGTCGTGATCTCTAGAGCCAGTACTGCATGTAGATATTTATTTCTCTTTTTATTTACCCCTACAATGAATGCTAAAAGTAACAAAGATGATTGCAAGTCTACAACTATCAAAAGGACACGTAGAGCTTAGAAAATTAGCACGTTTAACACATTATTTTTTTTCTCATTTATAAAATTTAATCAGGTGCGGACTGGCCGTAAGGGCGTTCTGGCAAATGCCAGAAGGGCCAGTGCCGTCATAACAATATAGACCGGCTGCCGACGAATCGACTTTTTGTGTCACGCACCACACTTTCAATATAAAGTATATTTGTTTCAAATACCACTTCATTCATTTTTTATTCAAATTTATCAATATTTTAATATTTGCACACAAAGACTTCTACTTTAGGTAATTATTTTTGTTTTGTCGTTAAAATTTTTTTTGTAAAAATATTGAAATACTATGTATTTAATTTATTTAATATATATTATAAATATATCGTCACAAGGATATTAAGATAAATAAAATAAACACAGGAGTATTGCAAACAATTTATAAGAAAAATTATTTTTCGAAATATTCCCATCTTTACTTTTTCCTATATCTTACAGCAAAATATCTTTGCGACGATATATCCGTGTGGCGAATTGTCCTAATACCAAGTCTAACTAGTGGGCCGCTATCAGGATAATCCCAGAACCGAAAATATGTCCTAGTCCGCCCCTGAATTTAATCAATACATTTGAAAAATCCTTGGCAATGATCACCCATTTTACATGTATTACTTATCCCTATTATCGCGGATTCGATTAGTGCGGTATTTTTCGTGGCAACAATAACCGCGATAATTGAGGTATCGGTATTCCTGCATATTCTGGAGGATATTTATAATAAATATAGTAATCTCACCTTTAGTAACAAACCATATTCTCGGAAAATCCTCCATTTAAAATTAATCTGAAATATCAGGCTAACGATGTCGTTTACTTTCAACAGTAGCCCAATGTTTTCAAAACTGTGGGGCGCGAGTCTGTGACAAGGAGGGCGCGCACGAATTAACAAAAGCATCACTTTTAAGGCAAACAAGCGAAAAATAAATTCAAATTAGTGTCGGAAAAAAATGAATCGCCAAAAGGGTTATAAATACATACAGGGTGAACCTACAGTAAGTGAACAATAAATGATAAGATTTAATTTATCATTTACTGTCCACCTACTTTTGGTTCATCCCGTTTATCCATGTACTCAGAAACTTTCTGCAGTAGCTGTTTTAAAGTCAAAATTAACGATATGGCTTAGTGATTGAAAGAGAATTGCGAGTAGCGATATTTCCATGATATCCCGATTTGAATTTGTGCTGTAAAACAAGCCCATCCATCGCATTAAATGCTGTATTAAATATTTATTGCATTTTTCTTTTTTTGTAAGATTTAATTGTATTAAAAATTATTACACCATAATGAAAACATATTTTTTATGCTTAAGAACTTTAGTTATACAAAATATGGTATATTATGGCAATAAATTTTAAGTGGAAAGTATTTATAAAATTAGGAAATGAGGGAGCGTGCCAATTTTTTATGAGAAAAAGAGGGCGCAGACACAAAAATTTTGGAAACCATTGCAGTAGCCATTTTGGCTTATGCACGTCATGCGATAGCGTTATTTCCACCACGTGCTTTAATTTGATCAATAGGCATTTTACAAGGAACATGAATAACAATCGTAGTATCAGCTATTCGCTATCAGTAAACATCGTTAACGAAAGTCGATCTGTTGTTACTGATCGTTGTTACACTGACAATGTCGTTTACTGACAGTAGTGTTGATGTTGGTAGAACCGACCCTTAACGTAAATAAAGTAAATGGCAAGAATAATATTGGGTATTAGCCGGAAGTCGATCCTAACGTATATAGTGTGATCGTAATGGTCCAGATATTATAAGGGTGCATTTCTTTATTGGAGGTTCTCTCACTGATTAGACTGGTAGTGGAGGAAGTTATTTTTCTCGATAACAATACCGATGTGCTTAATTTTTCCTAAAATACTTTTTAATTTCAGTTCAAGATATCTCAAGTTCTACGCATCGTAGGAAATTAATTCGGGTACAGTTTGAACTGGAATTAGATAAAAATTTTAGTGAGATTTATGATAAGACCTGAATGACATTCAACACTAGATTTTGTCTAATTTTTCTTTTTTCATCATCGAGCTGAGTCAACATCTCAGAATTCCCAGTATAAATGTCCCACTCTTAATATCTCGGTTTTGTTCAATAGAAAAAATTGAACAAAACCGAGATATTAAGAGTGAGAGTGAGTTATTTGAGCCTTCAAAATTTGTTCGAGAAATTTCTTGTGTTTCCGATTCGAAATCGGATGAAAATTTGATCTCCGTCGAATATGTTAGCATAAATAATAATCAACAAATATCGGGTATGGTTCTAATGAAAATTTTATTTATAAATTACATTTTAGATCTTTATAACACTATATATTACTTTCGTAGATCTATATCGCAATGAAAACTGTTCAAATGAGGATGATAAATCTGAAGAAATTAATTCGAAAAAATTATGTAGATCATATGGTTTCATCGATCTATCATCATTATACCAGGGCAGTCCAAAAGGCCTGTCTGCCAGATTGGCCCCGTGGAAACGCTTCGCCTTTCCACTCTGGAGGACCCGGATTAGAGTCTCGGGTCTCATCCCTTGAAAATATTTATCATGGGGTCCGGGACCGGCCCGTCGATCTCCATCCTCCAAAACCCGGCTGACCTCTTTGCAGGGGTGAGCAACCTGTGAAAGGGCTTGTTTTGCCCCGCCACATAGTATTCTCTCAGAATAGTGTGTGGACCAAAAAAAAAAAAACATTCCAAACCATCCAATTATTTTAATACTAATTTCCCAATGGGAAAACTATCAGTTGGATCAAACTTGGATAAAATTATCTAAGATCTATCAATAAAAGTAGAATAATTATAGGCAAGAATTTTTTCTTCGACTGCAATTGTATCATTAATAAAAAAAAACGTTATTTATTGGGTGATTATATTTAGGTAAAGAGCATTGCTGACGAGTAATGAATAAAAATGAGAACTGTTGCATTGGTTACTCGAAATATTATAGTTATTGTGTGCTATGGATTAAAGAAATGCCACGTGAAAAAGAATTATATAATACCGAATTTTTCAATTGTAATCGTATAAAATTTATGATTTCCGAACTCTTGGCAATTTATTTTAGGCCTACTTATAAAACTGCCAAAATGCATAAAAACATAGTTAATTTTTACTAATATTTTTACTTTATAACGAAGTCCACGCACCTACATTGCTGTGGAATATAAACGAAAGAAAAATTAAAATCAATTATAATTTTCGATTGATATTTTTCTGAATAAGAGAATTATTTTTATATTTAAGGAGTTGAAAACAATAATAAAAATAATGCATTAAATAACAATACGGCTGACGCCATAATAAATTCGTATTAACTGCGAAAGTGATTGAATAGGAATATGAAAATAGCTAGAATTTTTAAGTTTTTTAAATGGATACGGAATATAGTACGGTGTACTAAGGTACGTTGATCTTACGATTATTCTTAGTTAAAAATTTGACGATTTTATGTTAATGTTGGCAAAAAATTAAAAATTATAATAAATTCCTCAATCAGAAAAAGTCAAAAAGTAAACGCTATAATCAGGATAACTGTGAACGCTCGGAAACTACACAAGCATTTAGAGATTATCAATGTTGTGTGGATATTTTAAAAACGTTTGAGAATATGAAATCAGATAACCGCATCTTACGAGATATATACGAATCGATCAGGACCGTTCTGATTTCAGTCGCGCCGCAAGAAAAACTGGACGCTCAAAACATTAATGATTTACTTAAAAATTTAAAAACCAATCCTAAAATTATGAGCAAACTACAGAATACGGTCAGAGACATCTTCGTTGCTCATTTGGTTAAAGAACAGCAGACATCGGAAAATGCAGGAAGGCTCATAAATATTCGTAAGCCATTAACAGACATTGAAAGTCCCTCTGAGAATTCTGTGATGTCGACTCAGCTCAATGGTGAAGAAAGAAAAATTAGACGAAAAACTAATTTTGATCATCATGAAATGATAGACAACAGTGGGTTGTTTGAGCCTTCAGAACTTGTTCGAGAAATTTCGAGTGTACCCGACTCGAAATCGCATGAAAATTTGGTCTCCGTTGAATATGTTAACATAAATAATGATGAACATAATTCGGGTATGTTTCTAATGAAAAATTTATTTATACATTACATTTTCGATCTTTTAAATATTTTAATTTCGTAGATCTTTATCGTAATGAAAACTTTTCAAATGAGGATGATAAATCTGAAGAAATTAATTCGAAAAAATTATGTAGATCATATGGTATCGACTCAGCTCAATTATGAAGAAACAAAAATTAAACAAAAAACTGATTTTGATCATCACGAAATGATAGACGACAGTGGGTTGTTTGAGCCTTCAGAACTTGTTCGAGAAATTTCGCGTATTCCCGATTCGAAATCGGATGAAAATTTGGTCTCCATTGAATATGCTAGCATAAATAATGAACAAAATTCTGGTATGTTTCTAACGAAAAATTTATTTATAAATTACATTTTACATCTTTTAAACATTTTAATTTCATAGATCTATATCGTAATGAACACTTTTCAAATGAGGATGATAAATCTGAAGAAATTAATTCGAAGAAATTATGTAGATCAGATGATTTCATTGATCTATCATCATTATTCTGTCTTGAGACTGACAACAACAATAGTTCAAAAGACTACATTCGACCTGTCGAAACAATGGAAAAAAATGATTCTTTTGATACAGATATATATGAGAAGAACGAAGATATAATTCAAAGAGGTGACTCTGCTTTTGTTTTCTATCATCATTCAGAGCCGGTAGCTCCCGAAGTAAAATCAATGAATGCTACGATCGATGTCCCGTTGCATTCGGATTTGGACATAATAAAAACTGAAAATAGTGAACGTTCATCAATATCAAGTTCATGTGAAGAATCTTTAGTAGAAAATAAAATCACAACTACAGAAATTCTAAACGGAACTACGATACTTCCAACAAAAGACGACGAAGATAGAAACAGTTCTAGTGATAGTCGTGCGATTTGCACGAAAATTACATCTGCCATATCTAACAATGATCCCGGTTTAATTGGAACACATCCGAACGTACTTTCTCCAACAAATTCCAAAATGTCAATTTTTTCCGATTCAGCTGGCACTGAAGATGACAAATCGGAAAATTTCGACAAAAGACGTGATTCTGCATTCAATTTTCCTATCAAAGAATCAATTTCTAGTGATAGCGAGAAGTGTGATGATATTACCAAACCATTGGAAACAAGCAAAATATTTACATCAAACGAAGAAATTGCAATAACGAGTACTTCGTCTTCGTCATCTAGTTCGGAAGAAACTGTAATATTCATGCCTACAATAATAAATTCTACCAAGAAGATGAATACGGTCGAAAGTTTGGAAGATAATGAAAGAGATTTGGCACGCGAACGTTCAGTCGTTTTACAGGATTACGTAAATCGCGAACATGCCTTCTCAGAAACAAATTCTCTTTCAGAAACATCTCCAATCGTGGTCCTAACAGTGAAAAGATATCAGCCGTCACTTGCAACACAAAAGATGGAAGCAAATAAAATTTATTCACGCAAATCAGGATGTTTTAAAAATATTTCTTCGACTTCTTCTCAACTCAATTTTAAAAATGCCACTGGAAAAGTTGGACTTAACAGGTCGCAAAAATCGGATGAATATGAAAAAGAAGTAAATCCTGTTATCAGAATAAGAACTGAAGAAATATTGAAGAAAAAAGTCGTAGCTCCAATAACTACATCTCATTCTTCTCACGGTATTAGTGCATCTCAATCGAACGTTCCTCTTGCTAGTTTTGATGATTTCGAAAAAATTTCTGATGATAACATATTTCCCACTTACAAGAGATATTCTATTCATCGACGTCCACAAGATTTAAACGAAAATTTTAAAAATAATAGCAGGGAGCAGTCTGTAAAAAGTGTAAGCGAAAAAAATTCTGAAAATAATTCATGTATGAAACATATGGATGATGTAGAGGAACGAATGAGGAGCGGAAATAAAATCGATAACAATTTAGATAATTCTGATCGATCGCCAGAGAATATTTCCGACAATGATGAGAGAAATTCTACTGATTTTTCTAATTTAACAATCAAAGAATATCATTCTATTAAGTTAAACAAACAAGACTCTCTTCAAAAAGCTGAGACCTTAAAATCGACAAACCATGGACGTAAATCGGATGCTACATACAATGAAAGTTTAATGACCAGTGCAACTGACTTCGGACAAAATAAAACGAATTACTGTGATGATAAATTCGAAAGTGACAAAGATTACAGCAAAAACAGAAAAACTGATGTTTCAAGAAACCTAAAACCAGATCTTAAAGAAAAATGTAACGTTAATAAAGAATACCTAAGCGTAGCAGTACAAACAGAAGGCAAACGATTAGCTCCAAATCATAAAAATTCAAAATGGATGCCATATATGACACCTAAACCTCTCGATTGGACTGATGTAATGCCATTCGAAGATGACGAATCTGCTCAAAAATCTAAACAACCAAAGAGAAAACTGAAATATTGTATCATTCAAGAAATAATGGAGAGAGAAAAACTTCAAAAAGTGACAATGGATTCAAAACAACGTATAATGAACAGCAATACAGTAATGAAATCCAGAGTTGATAGGAATTCATCTGAAATGATTACATTGAAGGAAGCAAAGTCACATAGAGAGTCGAAAACACTAAATGTCAAGAATCCATTTTTCTGTACCCATTACTGAAAAGAGGAAAAATTTTTTAAAATAGTCCAGATCTCGAAATGTAACATTTACTCAATATATTACCTTAATTAAATTTTTTGGAAAAAATATGATGATGATAATTTAAAATTCAATTAATTAAATGTATTTATTCTTTCATTAATGGAAAATTGTGATATTTTATGTTTTTTGTTTGGTTTCTAATAGTATAAATTTTAATTTATTATTGGAGCTGCATTTAATTGTGCTTGAATGATTTCAATGAACTACTATTACTAATTTGATTAACAACGGTGTCACTAAGTGGTGTTAGGGAAATTCTGTCCCACCAATCGTTGTTAAGCCTAATACTAGTGATGTCAAAACCTAATGGTGGTCCAGACCACTGTTAAGACCGATTTCAGAGTATTCAAACCGGGCAAAACGTATTTTAGTCTGATATATCTGTTGTATTATGATAATAATAATAAAAAAACTAAAAAAAAAACAAAACTAATTTGAATATCTGAATTTAATTTGCTTTTCAAATTGTCAAATTATAATTACTCACATGAAGTGATTAATCTTTTTGAAATAAGTTGTTAATACCGTATTTATGAATATTATCTTCCTATCGGGTTTGTTAAAAATAGTATAGATCGGTAAATTATCTATATAATAATTTGTTTATCCTCATTAGTGTCACGTACAACTTTAGTAAGAAATATCTCGAAGACTATTCAATGAAATTTTATAAATCCATCTGATTTGAGTTTCTATGAGATGAAATAGAGTTTTTGACTATTAAATATATTTTTAAAGTAAGTTATAAAAAATTTAAAAAATTGAAATTTCGGTATAATTTTATTACTTATTCGATAGATGGCGCAATGTGTCCGCCTGAGATAGCCTACAACACAGATTTCTATTTACTACTATATAGCCTGGTGCTTTTGTTTTCCCTTTCTAAATCTGAAATACAATATTACCGAAACAGGATATTTGTGAAAATTTTGATGCGGTTATTTTGGTTGATGTTATCATATTAGTTTCTTAAATCGTGAAAGTTGCATCTAAATTGCAACTACTTGTTTGACAATTTAAGAAATATGATAACATCAACCAAAATAACCGCATCTAAATTTTCACAAATTATCCTGTTTCGGTAATACTGTACTTGTATACATAAGAGATTATTTATTAAACATTAGATATTTATATAATTTATTTACATACATTATATACATATATAATTTATTTACATAAGAGATTATTTATTAAACATTAGATATTTATATAATTTATTTACATAAGAGATTATTTATTTACATAAGAGATTATTTATTAAAAATTTATTACATATATTAATCCCATCAAAAATGGGATGATGGGATTAATATATGTAATAAATTTTTAATAAAAAAAAATATATATCTAGTGAAGCAATATGTTATTACCGTGAGAAATTAAATTATCTTTCGGTTTATATAGGAAAAGAGGTTTTTATGTGTTTTAGATAATAACCTTGTTATTTTTGTTATTTATTTTGTCAGCAGATTACTTAGCTAATTGGATTAGGAATGATAACAAATCTTGTATTTTTCATGGATAAAGTTGCAAGAATTGTTTTTTTTTTAATCGGGTTTAATCTATAGTACATAGAACTTAACAAATGAGGGCATTTGTGATATTTATGTCTTCTACTTTTTATGTTTTGTTACATAACAATAAAATAATAACCATAATTAGCCGAAAGAAAGGAAATGGCGGCTTATAAGATAAGGCCAATGTTTGTCTGTGTCCCCAACACTAATAATTTTTGAGCTAATTAGAAGATTTTCACGAAATTTGATTGTGATATTCTGCCATTAAATGATATCTCTACGCCGTCTCCTTTAATGCTGCAGGATAGAATTTCATTTTTATTACAGTTTTAATTTACATTAGTGTCAATAGATGGCGCTAAGTGTTAGCAGTGTGTAAAGCACTAGATTGAGAAAGTAGGGACACACTTTTCCTGTGCATTTACCGACAACATAGCGCTTCCATAGGCTGCTCAGTATCACCTGACCTTCTTTCCGCCATTTTTGTGCAAAGTACCCGTTCGTTTGTATATCAACGCATCCTAAATAATCAATAGAGTATAAATATCGTAACTTTTTATCGATATGACGGACTATTGTGTAGTGGAATGTAAAGGTAAATCGAAAGAGCGAAAGAGATATTAATTTCAAAAATTAATATACTAAATAAAATAAATTAAAAATATAATTGAACATGGATAAACAGGTGCAATCTCTGATCAAAGTGATATTGTCAAGAAATATTTCCGTCGATAGTTTTTAAATGAAACTTCTTCTAGATTTTAAATGCAATTATGTAATTTAGATATGCATAATTGCTTTCGATTAAACCAGTTATTGATTATGTATATCTTTAAAAAAATTCTTTACAAAACATTTCCATTTTAGCCGAAAATATTTAGTTCATTGATTTAAAGCATGCGGATCTCTAAAGACTATTTCTGTTTTCTAATATTATATTCATTCTTTTATTATGAAATAAAAGATTTTTGTATATACATTAAACTTAAATACTATTTTTACAAAAAAAAATATTAATTTATAATAAAATATACATTTTATAAAACAATTATATACAATGATATATTTGAGACATACTAATATCCATATTGAAGTATACATTTCAGATTTAAAAAATCTATTACCAGCTTCTATAATTTTTAATGGTGTGCATGTCTAAAGATATATAATTGTAACAAAATTGCGGTAGGATTACAAACAGTATAATCCATTCACTACAAACTTTAAAGTATAACCTTTAAAAACATAATAATAAAATGAGAGAGTACTGTACCATATTCAAGACCATACCTTAACATACAGCATTAATATGTAGAACCTATTAATGTTCTGTTAAAATATTATGTTATATATATTATATATATAAATGTTCTTCTTGCATAGAGCATTAAAACCGATAAATAAAGTTAAATGAAATAAAGAAATTAATAGTAATAAAAATAATAAGTGATAGTGAAATTTTAAAGCTAAGTCCAAAAAAATGCACGTAAATGATTTAAATGTGCAATTGTGTTATCTTACTAGCAGACGACAAAGCTGCTCTTTGCACAAACATGGCTGTGGCGGTGGAGTGTCGCTACTTTCCTATCTATAGTACTTTAGCAATGTAGGGATAACATGTGGTTTGCTTCATTTCTTAACAAAGCACCTCTATCTCAATATCTGTCGCATGTCACAGTCACGATGTAACGCCACCGTGACTTACAATGGATGACGTCACAAAACGCATATCATTTTTGTCACGGCATTATGTCCTAAAAATGCGCGACATCACCAGGCATTATCAACTCAGCGACGTTACATCATTATGGCATTTATGCTGTTAAAAGTAGAAACACAAAAGTAATGGACTCCAAATGCTTAGTAAATGAAAAATTAATGACAATTTTAAAAAGTGAGAAATTTTAGTTCTTTCTGGAACTTCTTATTATATCACTCATCGTACATATTTTGATCATCGTGCATTGTAAATCATCCTTTATTATATTATTTTTGACTTAACATCTTTGTTACACTGATATCATTTTCCATAACCATCCCAAGAATTGATTTCCTTAACCATCTCAAGAATGTTACAGTGTGTCCTGTCCCACTCAAAAGACAAATGCTCCACCTTATGAGTCCAAGAAATCCTCCCTCCCAGAAATGAGAAGCCTATAAATGCCCTCCTGTGCACTCGCCTCAACAAACAAATGCAGAGGAGAAATGCACAAGAGGACTCCCGTGCACTCGCCTCAACAAACAAATGCAGAGGAGGAATGCACTAGGCACTCACAAGTTACAGTGATTCCTAGTATAATTTATAAATGCGATGTACATTTTCTGAAGTTATGGAATTTTGAGAATTGAAAGTCTCGATTGTGGATACAAAGTCGGAATTCACGGACTCGCATTCTTAGGCTGGATTCACACTAGCCTTGTGACTGCGATGACGATCACGACCACGACCGTTGCTATAGAAACAATCCCATCAGGTTTGGCTTACCCTATTCTTCCCGGTAGTGAAGTGAGGCCTGATGGGATTGTTTCTATAGCAACAGTCGCGGCAGTGGTTGCGATCGCAGTCGCAAGCTCAGTGTGAATTCAGCCTTAGTCCAATTTTAATAATGTGATTTGAATAAAACTTAAATTTGCTTGAAATTCAAAATATAAAACTTATCCTGAATATCAGTTTAATGGGAAACAAATTGATGCAAATAAACAGATGTACATTACAAATATAGTAAGTTGTTTTCTCAAACATTACAAATGCAAATAAATTTTCAAATGAACACAGATCTTAAGATCTTAGTTAATTCCAACATTGAAGTAATTTTCAGTATATTTACTGTATTCTTACTAATTATTTTTTTATTGAAGATTGTATATATATTTTTTGATATACAGGTATCCCTCCTATAACACGGTAGATAGATTCCTGAAAAACACCGTGTTGTGTGAAAACCGTGTTATATGAGACCTGGAGCCAACACAAAAAGGCGTTTCAAAACTGATTAAAAACAAATAACTTTCTTTAATTCCACATAAGACGTGTATACCTGAAGAACAAATGTAATTCTGGTTGCTTATATAGTGGGCTATATCTCAAAGCTGCAATAATTCGAATTTTGAGCGCAATAATTGAATTTTTGTATCAAATTATAAACCGCGATAAATCGAGAATCGCAATAATCGAAACCGCGATAATCGAGGTATTCCTCTACGTAAAACCCTAAAAATCCAATATACGCAAAACAAAAGGAATTATTTAATGAATGTTATGTATACAGCCTACAGAACATTCATTAAATAATTATATCTTTCTTATCACTGTTTCGTTAAAACGTGTGTAGGAAGATGTGTTTTCTTTTAAGAATATCAACTTTTCTTTCTAAACTTTATGCATTTAAAGTTGGTGTATCTTCTGCTCTCTTTACAAAATTTGTAATCTAACCCGCTACAACCCGATATAAAATACGTTTCTTAACATACCCAAAAAAATTTACGAATAAAAAATTTTTTCTTTTTTACATTCCTCTATTGAAGAATAAAATCTTATTTTTTATCCAAGAATTGAACGTCTGGAATATAAAATACTCAATTGCTGTCAGTTGATTCAATTTCAAATCGAAATCGAAAATAGACTGCATATCGGTCCTCTGATGGCCAACTAGCGAAATTGCATTTATGACTAATTTTAGCAAATTATTTTCCCCATGATTGTATTTTGTGTGTATTGCGTGTCCCTAGTATGAATTTACAAAAATTAATGAAAATGTTCGTGTATTGCAAGAGAGTAAAAGTAATTTTATAAATATATTAAAGTAAGAACTGTGTTGTAGGAATCCGTATTATACGAGGGATACCTGTATTCAGAAATATTTATTAGACTAAAGAAAAATTTATTTTCAAATATTTTCTCTCTTTCTTCAAGAGAATATAATATTTATTGTATTGTTTTGTATTCAAAAAATGATTTGTATCTAAATGGAACATTGGAAAGCACACGATATTGAATTCAATATATATATATATATTTTATTTTAAACCAATAGAATGACAAATATAAAATTTTGAGTGATTAGCATCAATTAATAGAGAAATTAAATTAAATTTTCTTTTTTTATATTTGCTTATAGGTATTATGATAGTATAGACTTTAAATAACTTTAAAAGATTATTAACTCTTTTTTTATGCGTGTCACAAAAGCGAATGGATGTCTAGATATAAAATTAGAAAAAAATATTGAAGTGCTCTTTGAATTTCAATTTTTTATTGATGAAATTATAATAAATGCAAATATGTAAATAAATTTCAAAATCTGCATGGCTTTTATAAGATTTTGTAAGAAAAGGACAAAAAAAAAAATATATTTTGTAGAAACAAAGTTTGTTCCGAAATATTATTAAAAATTCTGTAAACAATATTTCAGAATTTTTAATATCTTCCAGGTAGTATATACCTAAAAAAATAAAAGGAGAAGATATTTACCGTTGCAGACTTCTTAAATTCATTATAAACTAAAAGCATTTTGTTGTTAGTAGTTAAATATTTAATTTAACAAAAATAATTTGATAAAAAATAACGATAAACTGAATACTTCAAAATCGATTTTCTAAGTTTCTTATCGTGATTATTTTGAATAAGAAGAAAAATAATATAACAACAAAAATTTTGGAGTATATTCAGTATTTGAAAATTGATTGTAATCTGAAATCTTTGATAAATAACAACGAAAAGATATTGATAGGTTTCTTATTCAATATACTTTCTGAAAATAGTCTAAGATTTCAATTTTTCATTAGTAAATGTTTAGAAACAATAAACTTCACGATATTAACCAGATTTTTTTATAAATTTATTTATAGTAATCATTTTTGTAAGGTTAACAATAACATAAAACATAAAAAAAAACTAAGAAATAGTACCTAAAATTTTCTACTATAAATGAATAAAATATTTTAATTCCTGATATTCTTCAGTAATAGAGAAACAATAGAAAACAATAAGCGAATTTCACAAAACACATTAAAAAAATTATATTTATTTAAATAATCAGACAATTTTTTATAATTTATTTTAATTTATTATTCTTTTCAAAGAAGTCATTAATGATAACTTTGTTGAACTGAATGATTCACTCTGCTGATTTAAAAATTTTTGTTTCGTGTTCACATTAATCTAACTTCTCGTTTCTTGTCAATCAACAGAAAAATGATATTTATTTAGACATTATTCCAATAAATAAACTAAATAATATGTGAAGCTATGAAGATTTTCAATGAATTCTGATTTAATGATTTTAATAAAATTTATGTTAATTGTATAATGCATTAACTCAGAATAAGGATTGTAATAACACTAAGTAACCGATATGGTAGTATGTAATACTTTATATTGCATTTACACTTTTCATTTAGGCATATCCAATAAATATTATAAATATTTTCTTAATAAAATATTTATAATATCTATTGGATGATGAATTATAATGCCAACTGAATATTAAATTGCCAATACTTATTTTAATTTTCAGAAATTATTAATTCTATCTAAGTTGTGTACATCGAAAACATAAAGAAATATCGTATTATCTAAATAAAATTTTTTCATATTTTCGATGTACATAACTAGGATAGCATTAATAATTTCGGAACATTAAAATCAGTAGTGGCAATTTGATATTCAGTCGACATTATAATACTAACTAATATACAGTATACAGTACTAATAATTTTAGATAATTAAGAATATTCAGAATAGTTTAAGATTGTACTGTTTACATGGTAGCTAAAATAAATTATATTTTAAGATATATTTATGCAAAAGAATCATAATAGCATCATAGTATACATGTCTCAAGATCATAATGAGTATATATTTTTAAAAAGAAAATTTAATAATATTGTTTTTAACAAATTGTTATTTTCATTTCTTGCCTTTACAACATACTATTTTAATTTTTATATGGAAATATTATTCTTTTCATCCATAAAAGCAAAATTTACTGCTAAAATAATTTTTTCAGTTATTTTGAAATTGAAGTGTAAGGAGACAAGATACTCGCAAGTTGGATACTCGAAACGGATTTGAAGTGCAGTTTGAATGACACGATATAATTATATTTTGAATAATGAAGTGAGAAAGCAAGTGTGAAATGAAAAGGAATGTAATAGATGCAATGTTTAAGTCAACTCTGATTGGTTCCACCTTATGGGGCATATCAGTGAAGAATAATTGATTAAACGTGTTGCTGGCCATGTGAAAGAGAGAGGCCGAGTAAAGAGTGGAGATAACAAATGAATGAACAAATCTATATAGATTTGAAAACATATATAAGAGATGTAGGTGAGTTCCCTTTCCTCTTTTCTTTCAGTTCACTCTCTTTTACGGATACTGGCATCATAAGTTCTTGTTGATTTAAACTGAATATTCACTAAATAAAAAGGCAGGCTAGACATAATCTATAAAATAATCTAAATACAGATATGCGCCGCTTATATCCGAGGACCTAGAATAAAAAGAAATACTGTTCGGCTAATGGGATGTAGCGGACTTAAGCTGCCATAGCGGGTGTGTTTAGGTATGAAGATGACATAAACAAACAGATTGTACTGCCATCTGTAAAAAGGTAATGTTCATGTTAATATTGTATACTTAATGTAATATAAAAAATAAATAATTATAAAAATAAGAAAAAAAAACAGTTTACTGAACAGTACATGTATTGTGCAGTCATTTAGTTAACTGCATAATTATCAGTGTGAATTCTTATGTAAAAATGTTTAAACGTACAGGTTTGAACAATTTGAAAAATAAAACTTTACAAATAAACAAGACATATTAATATAAAACATTGTAAATTAAATTATATCATATGTGAATTAATAATGTAAATATTATTCAGACCTTATCTATCAAAAATCTAATGTGATGACGTTAAGTAAATAAATATGTCGAATACAAGTTAATGTAATTTAATAAGGCGAAAAAGTATAATCTAATATTATTTTCACAGAATGATAAAAAATAAATGGTTACACCAAATAATTTTTCATATCAACCTACGTTAATGAATTTGTCAGTGTCAGGATTGTCAACAGATATCTTAGTAATTTATACAACACACAAGATAGTATCCAATTTAAGTAGCAAAAATGAATTTGAGACTTTATAAATATTCAAAAGAAAAATTAATTGTAATGACGTACGTAACGTATAAATAAATTTTAATTAACAAAATATATATGATGTGAAACGATTATTAAAAAATTCATTAATTATTATTTGATTATTAATTAATTCTGTAATTTAGTTGTCAAATTTTGACAAGTTCAAAATTTAGCAACTAAAGAACTTCTTTCTGTCTAGTATTAGGCCTAGGGGCCTGATACGTTCTCTCTTCATCTATCAGTGTTATCCCTGTTTCTTCTTCCCTTTGGCATATAGTCCTGGATTTCTTTCAGGAATTTTACGTCTTCTATCCTCTGAGTGGGCTGGATCCATTTTTTTTCCCCTGCAGCAATCGATTCAGAACAGGTGTGGTATTCAATTCACTTAGGATGTCATTGTTTTTATTTTCTAAAGATTTTGTTTATGTCTTGCTATTTTCATATGAAGCGCATTTCTGAGATTAAATCTTCTTTGAGTCATAATTTATCATATGTCTTGAGAAAGTATTGTGAATTCTTCACCTTGTCTTCTTATGTATTAAATTTAAGTTAAAAATTTGATTAATAGTTTTATGATTCCTATATAACTAGCTATCTGTTTCTTTAACATGATAGATGATATCCGAAGTATTTAAATGTAATCAATAATGTAATCTTACCTGTTCAACTATGTTGTTATCTATGCAGATTTTATTCCGGACGACTCTCTTCCTTTGAAAGCCATGACTTTGGCCTTCGAGGTAGAAATTTCTAAATCGATTTTTTTATTATTGTGTTTAGAAAAAGATAGTTTTAATGTCGTATGATTTCGTGTTCTGCTATTAGGCCTATAACTTTATCATGGGCGAATAGAGGGGTCTCATTACTGATTTTGTTGTTTTTTGGATTCCAGTTTTATAAGCTTTTCGCCATTCTCGAATAATGTGATTAATATAGATATTGAATAGAAATGGCAAAAGCCAGCAGCAATGACGGTCTTCTTAATTTATTGTTTGAGTGACTGTTATAATAGAGCTTATCTTATATTTATTATCTTTATATATTTTATAGATGACATTTATGATTGGATTAGGGACATAATCTTCTTTGAATATCATTAAAAAATTTTCTGCGATTTATATTATCGAGAGCTTTTTTTCACTCTACGAACTGTAAAATGGATTTCAATGTTAAATTCTCTTCTTTTTTCCTATTAAAAGTCTAAGAATAGAAGGCATTTTTGTAAGATCTAATTTTTCGAAATGCACTATACTCTTCTCCGAGAATATTACTATAATGATTCTAGAGTTTTAGCTTAAAAAATCAAGAATATACTAGTATTTAGTAGGTTGATCCCTCTTCAAGTAACACAATAGAAAAAAAATCATATATTTTTATACTTTACTTATTATGCTTATTAAATCTTCTATATTATAACTAGTCAAACGTGGCTAGCTGGAGTCCCTTTTTCGGACGAACCACTGTACCGATTTCTATAAATAGGGTATCGTTAGAAAGGTCTGCACTGTACTGATTTCTATAAATAGGGTATCGTTAGAAAGGTCTAATTTCGATGTCTGCGATAACAGATCTTTTTTTTTATTTAGCCATTTTTAAGGTCCTAGGGGCCGAATTTTTATTTTATGACAATAAATATCAATAGATGGCGCTAAGTGTTAAAGAAAGGGGCAACAGATAACGTACCTGCATTACTATTATTGGATTTTTTACAGAATTACTTAGCTAAAAGAATTATTACTGATTATGATACAGGATACTGTTCAGCTAACCTTTTCACACCTTATTTAACCTTTTCATTGGATGTTTTATTTTAAAGGAAATTTTATGTTGAATTTGCAGTTAAG